>PVKP010038955.1:0-20505 GCA_004027715.1 Plecturocebus donacophilus
GCCTCCCAGGTTCAAGCAATTCTGCCCCAGCTTCCCCAGTAGCTGGGACTACAGGCACGCACCACCATGCCTGGCTAATTTTTGTACTTTTTAGTAGAGATGGGGTTTCACCATATTGCCCAGGCTAGTCTCGAACACCGTACCTTGTGATCCACCCGCCTCAGCCTCCCAAAGTGCTAGGATTACAGGTGTGAGCCACTGCACCCAGCCTGATATTTAAGTTTCTCTGTGACAAAATTTTGCAGATGAACTAGCTGGGTCAAAGGAATTCCTCTATAAAATACTGATGGGTTCTGCCATCAGAAAGTAAGAGTACCTGTCCCCTTGCATTTTAGCCAGTGTTGGGTTATCTATACTTCCTTTGGCAGAAGTGACCTTTCGGTTTTAATATGCTTTTTGCCCACTCATATGAAGGACGACTTTTTGCTTGATATCATGTGGGTTTGAATGCTGACTCCACTGACCAGGTATGGGAACTTAGGTAAGTTTGCCTCTCTGGGCTCAGTTTCATCATCTGTGAAATAAATAGAAAAATAAATTTAAAAATGTGTACGTTAGTGACTTGTGTTCCTTGGAAGTTGGATGCATTCACATCTGCATTTATAATTTTCCCATCAGCAGAGCCCTGGAGAACTCTGGAATATGGCTGACAGTTTATCTCAACATGCCATTGAAAAATTAGCCACCCCCCTTTTTTTTTTTGAGATGGGGTTTTACTCTGTTGCCTAGGCTGAGGTGCAGTGGCGTGATCATAGCTCACTGCAGCCTTGATAGGTAACAAACACTTAACTAAGTAGTTAGAAAAAGAAAAGTCATGTTATCCTGTCCCTCAGACTGAAATTTTTCAACATAAAAAAAAATCTCTGGAGGAGGAATTAAAAATTCCAATGAGGGCTGGGTATGGTGGCTCATGCCTGTAATCCCAGTGTTTTGGGAGGCCGAGGCAGGCGGATCACCTGAGGTCAGGAGTTCAACACCAGCCAGACCAACATGGAGAAACCCAGTCTCTACTAAAAATACAGAATTAGCTGGGTGTGGTGGCACATGCCTGTAATAACAGCGACTCTGGAGGCTGAGGCAAGAGAATCAAACCCAGGAGGCAAAGGTTGCCCTGAGCCGAGATCGCACCACTGCACTCCAGCCTGGGCAACGATAGCAAAACTCCAAAAAAAATTCCAATGAATTGAGGAGTGACTGAAACTGGACTGGCCATGAACTGATGATCTGAACATTGCTGAAGCTGGGTTCATGATTCTAGTCACTGCTTTTGTATATCTTCTGAAAATTTCTTCAATGAAAAAGTCTTCACCCAGCACAGTAGTTCATAGGAGATGGGAGACCGGTGAGAAGGGTATTGCAGCTGCAGGGGCGAGTGAGGTCTAACCTAGGGTGACCGTGTGGAGAGGCCAGAAGAGAAGGATGGATTCAAATATGCTGGGCTGTATTCTACATTATTTCAGCATTCTCATTTCAAATCCCCATCCATGTTCTCTCCTTCACTTCAACTGATTTCCCTGTACCCCTTAGGGCTTTAGTCTAGATGCCATGGTAACTTTTTTTTTTTTTTTTTTTGAGACACTCTGGCTGTATCACCCAGGCTGGAGTGCAGTGGCATGATCTGGGCTCACTGTAACCTTCACTTCCTGGGTTCAAGTGATTCTCCTGCCTCAGCCTCCCAAGTAGCTGGAATTACAGGCATGTGCCACGACACCCAGCTATTTTTTGTATTTTTAGTAGAGACAGAGTTTTATTATGTTGGCCAGGCTAGTCTCAAACTCCTAACCTCAAATGTTCCACCCACCTTGATCTCCCAAAGTGCCAGCATTACAGGCATGAGCCACCACACGCAGCCAGGCATGGGAACTTGTAAGAGTTTTCAGTAGGCTGTGGCCTGATTTTAAAAGTCCCCTCTAGGAGGCCAAGATGGGAGGATCCTTTGAGGCCAGGAGTTCAAGACCAGCCTGGGTAACATAAGGAGACCCTCTCTTAAAAAAAAAAATTAGCCAAGTGTGGTGCATGTCTGTAGTCCCAGTTAGTCAGGAGTCTGAGTAAGACGGATTCCTTGAGTCCAGGAGTTTGAGGCTGCAGTGAGCTGTGATCATGCCACTGCACTCCAGCCTAGGCAACAGAGGTGAGACTCTCTCTTTTAAAATAACTAGTTAGTTAAAGTCTGGGCCAGGAGTGGTGGCTCACACCTGTAATCCCAGCACTTTGGGAGGCCAAGACGGGCAGATCATGAGGTCAGGAGTTCGAGACAAGCCTGACCAACATGGTGAAACCCCTTCTCTACTAAAAATACAAAAATTAGCTGGGTGTGATGGCTCTTGCCTGTAATCCCAGCGACTCAGGAGTCTGAGGCAGGAGAATCGCTTGAACCCAGGAGGTGGAGATTACATTAAGCCGAGATCACGACACTGTTCTCCAGCCTGGGTGACAGAGCAACACTTCATCTCAGAAAAAAAAAAAAAATCTTGGCCCAGCACAGTAGTTCACACCTGTAGTCCCAGCACTTTGGGAGGCCAAGGAGGGTGGATCACTTGAGGTCAGGACTTTGAGACCAGCATGCCAACATGGTGAAACCCCATATCTACTAAAAATTTAAAAAAAAAAAATAGCTGGGCATGGTGGCGGGCACCTATAATCCCATCTACTCAAGAGGCTGAGGCAGGAGAATTGCTTGAACCCGGGAGGCAGAGGTTGCAGTGAGCAGAGATCTCACCATTGGACTTCAGCCTGGGTAACAAAAACCAAACTCCATCTCAAAAATAACAGTAATAATAATACAATTCTCCTCTAGCCTAGCTAATGCACAGATCACAATTTGAAGTGGGCTGCCTGTAAAAAGACCAGCCAGGAGGCACTGCAGCATTCTTTTTTTTTTTTTGATACAGAGACTGACTCCGTCACCCCAGGCTGGAGTGCAATGGCACAATCTTTGCTCACTGCAACCTCTGTCGCCTGGGTTCAAGAGATTCTTCTGCCTCAGCCTCTCAAGTAGTTGGGACAACAGGAGTGTGTTACCACACCCAGCTAATTTTTGTATTTTTGTAGAGATGGGGTTTCACCATGTTGGCCATGTTGGTCTCGAACTCCTGACCTCAAGTGATTCACCCAACTTGGCCTCCCAAAGTGTTGGGATTAAAGGCGTGAGCCACTGTGCCTGGCAGCATTCTTATTTACTTCTCAAAGCAAGTCTGTGAATGAGGATTGTTCTCTTTATTTTGAAAAGAAATCATCTGAGACCAGGGAGTTTGAGAGAGATACCCAAGGTCACACAGCAATTCCCTGCAGGGTTGCCAGATAAAAAAGTAAAATATGGCATGGAACATACTTACACTAAAAAAATCGTTGTTTATCTGAAATTTATACTTAACTGGATGACCTGTACTGTAGTTTTGTTTTGGGGTTTTTTTGAGATGGAGTCTCACTCTGTTGCTAGGCTCGAGTGCAGTGGCATGATCTCGGCTCACTGCAACCTCTGCCTCCCATGTTCAAGTGGTTCTCCTGCCTCAGCCTTCCCAGTAGCTGGGATTACAGGCACCCACCACCATGTCTGGCTAACTTTTGTACTTTAGTAGAGATGGGGCTTTGTTATGTTGGCTAGTCTGTTCTCAAACTCCGGACCTCAAGTGATCCACCCACTTCAGCCTCCCAAAGTGCTGGGATTACTAGCATGAGCTACCACACCCAGCCCTGACCTGTAGTTTTATTAGTGAAATCTGCAACCCTAATTGCTGATCAAGCCAGGATTTGAGGCCAGAGTCTCAAACCATCAGCAAATACTTGTTACATGAATGTATAGGGGCAATGTGCAATATTAGAGAAGTTGAGGTCCTTTTTAGACAATCAAAAATTCTGGTATCATGAGCCGAGTAAGATGGAGGTAAGAGCACAGGCTCAGATATCAACTCCCTGGGTTCAGATTCTGCCACCATCATCTAACTACCAGCTGTGTGATTTGAGGGCAGGTTACTTAAACCCCCCATGCTACAGTTTTCTAATCTGCAAACTGGGAATGAGAATAACAGTACTAATAATAGCACATTCCTCTAGGTCGGCTTTGAGGATTAAAGGAGCCAACTTATACATTGCCAAGCCTTGTATGGAGTAAGACCTCTGGAGATGTTGAGTGAATGAGGTTATAGCAAACAGCATGCTAAAAGAATAACTACAGTGTTACAAACCCTCCTCATACTACCAGTAACACACACAGATAAGTGGTGGTGGTGGTGGTCTTGAGATGGAGTCTTTTTCTGTTGGCCAGGCTGGATTGCAGTGGCACGATCTCCACTCACTGTAACCTCCACCTCCCGCCTGTCAGGTTCAAGCGATTCTCTTGCCTCCACCTCCCAGGTAGCCAGGACTACAGGCACCTGCCACCACTTCTAGCTAATTTTTGTATTTTTAGTAGAGACAAGGCTTCACCATGTTGGTCAGGCTGGTCTTGAACTGACCTCAAGTGATCCACCCACCAAGCTTCCAAAAGTGCTGGGATTATAGGCATGAGCCACCGCCCTCAGCCTAGGGAAGTTTTTCAAAGTGGGAACTATGTTTTGTTCCTTACTGTCCCTACCTTAGTGCATAGAACCCTGCTTAGAGTAGGGGATGGGGTTTCACCTTGTTCAGAGTGGTTTCAAACTCCTGACCTCAGGTGATTCACCCCCTTAGTCTCCCAAAGTGCTGGGATTACAGGTGTGAGCCATCACGCCCGGCCGGAATTTTTTTTTTTTTTAAGACAAGACCTGGATGTGTTGCCCAGGCTGGAGTGCAGTGGCACAATCATAGCTTACTGCAGCCTCAAACCCTTGGGCTCAAGCGATTCTCCTGCCTCCGCTACAGGCACACACCAACATGCCCGGTTAATTTTCTATTTTTTGTAGAGATGGGGTCTTGCTATGTTGCCCATGCTGGTCTCTAACTCCTGGGCTCAAGTGGTCCTCCCACCTGGGACTCCCAAAATTTTGGGATTGCAGTCATGAGCCACCATGCCCAGCCCACAGTAAATATTGATTTAATAAATAAATGGGTCCTGGGAGGAGTTTCTAATGGGACTAGAATTGACCTGTAAAAATCATCAAAAACTAAAACACAAAAGAATCCCACAAAAACAAAAATTATATTAGAGGGAAATAATGTAAGGAATGACTCCAGAATGTGACAGTGAGTAAATCAAAGCATTCATTATTGAAAATACTATATTTTTAGAGAAATATGTTTGATTTCTCATGAAAAGCAAAAAGAGTTTGTGGCAAGCCATAACAAATACTGTCATTAAAGCAAAATTAGTACAGGTCTTAAATTCCAGAGGTTACAAAACAGCCTGACTGAGGTCATTCATGCTTAATTATTGTGCCTAATAATTACCTTGACTAATCAGAGCAAAGGTTTTGGAGTATGTTTCTATTCCCAGACACTGAGTCACCAGTGACCCAGAATAAATCATTTTGCTCTATTTGTGTCTTATATCATTGACATGAAAGCACCCTCAGCCAACTGCTTGGGGAAATTGCAGACTTCATTAATTAATATTTGAACAACAGTATAATTTGTATATGCCAGAGGTACAGAAACATGGCATCAGGATGTTTTGTAAGTTGGGTTCATTTATTATTCAACTACACTTCAGGTGCTGTTATCATTTATTAAGCTCTACTCTGAGCCAGGCCCTGAGCTGAGAACTAGAAGTGCAGCTGTGAACAAGGGAAATCAGCTCCTGCTCTAAGGGAGCTTCCAGTCTAGCAAAGGAGACAGATGCTAAGTAGGTAAACCAGATGCAATCATTACAAATCATGAGTGCCAAGAGGAAAGTAAATAGAAATCTGTGATAGAGGTTAGGGGAAGTGGCCCATTTTTCTTTATTTTGATTTCATTTTTTTTTAGACAGACTGGAGTGCAGTGGCATGATCTCTGCTCACTGCAACCTCAGCCTTCCAGGTTCAAGACATTCTCCTGCCTCAGTCTCCCAAGTAGCTGGGATTACAGGTGTGTACCACCATGCCAGGCTAATTTTTGTATTTTTAGTAGAGACAGGGTTTCACCATGATGTTGGTCAGGCTGGTCTGGAACCCCTGACCTCCCAAAGTACTGGGATTACAGGCATGAGCCACCAAGCCTGGACTGGAGGGATCATTTTTTGATGACATGGTCATAAGAGGCTTCTTAGGAGAGGATCCCCACTCTAAGACCTGGAGGATGGGAAGGAACCAGCCAGTATGACAGAGGGGAAGGGCATGTTAGCAGAAGGAGCAGCGAGGGCAAAAGCTGAGGTGAGGAAGAGGTTTTCATTTGGGGGAACTGTAGGAGTCAATGTAGCTACAGCGTAGTGAATGGGGAAGGTGGAATGAGGTCAGACCCAGATTACCCAGGGACTCGAAGGAGTTTAAGAGCTAGCCAAACACTGTTCCTGGCCTCCTCCTTGGCATGTGGCTGGACTACATCTCCTAGCATCCCTTGCTGTTGAGGGTGGGCATGTGACTGGATTTTGGCCAAAGGAATGCAAGGAGAGGCAAGGACAGCTGCTTTCAGACCTTGCTAGTGACTACCTCTTGGGCCAACCTCTTTGCTTCTGCATTTTACTCATCTTGATGGAGAAAGCAGAGCCACAAGCTAGCAGGAGCCTGGATCCCTGGATCAGGTATTAGAACAGAGCCACCTGCCCATCAAGAATACCAATTTTGGACTTTACATGAACAAGAAATAAATTTCTGTTGTGTTAGGCTACTGAGATTTGGGGGTTTCTTTGTTTTGCATTTTTTTTTTTTGTCCTTTTGAGGGTTTCGTTACAGTGGCTAGTGTTCTCTTAAGTAATACAGAGTCGTTATACAAAATCCATCTTAAAAAGCGGAGCTCAGGGCCGGGCATCGTGGCTCATTCCTGTAATCCCAGCACTTTGGGAGGCTGAGGTTTACAGATGACGAGGTCAAGACCATCCTGGCCAACATGGTGAAAACCCGTTTCAACTAAAAATCCAAAAAAATTAGCTGGGTGTAGGGGCACGTGCCTGTAATCCCAGCTACTCAGGACACTGAGGCAGGAGAATCACTTGGACCAGGGAATCGGAGGTTGCAGTGAGCAGAGATCATGCCACTGCACTCGAGCCTAGCAACAGAGTGAAACTCTAGCTCAAAAAAAAAAAAAAAAAGGAAAGAAAGAACAATAGGGGGGCTTCTTCTAACCCCTCCCACCAGCTTCTAGTTCCACCCCAGGAGAATAGTAAGGAGAGAGAATGTGATTTCCAGATAAAATGCAGTACACGCAGTTACATTTGAATTTCAGATAAACAGCCACTTATTTTTTAGTGTAAGTATCTCCCAAACAATATTTTATCTCTTAAAAAAATACTCATACTAAAAACATTAATTGTTTTCCTGAAATTCACATTTCGGTGGGAATCCTGTATTTTTATTTGGTAGATTTGGCCACCCTAACTGGGTAGTGGGCATGGTGTCTGCAGATGGAGTCGGTGCCCACGGAAAGCATGAAAGGAAGCAAAACTGAATGGGTAAAAGCAGTGCATGGACCTGAGGAGCACAGACTTCCTGGGTTTGAATCCTGCTCTAAAATCAACTCACTGCGTAATCTCGGATAAGTTATTGGCCTCAGTTTCTTCATCTTTAAAATGGGGACAGAGACAATACTTGTTTCATAGGACTGTCTTGAGAAGTCAGTTAATTGTGCCAGGTACAGTGGCTCACACCTGTAATCCCAGCACTTGGGGAGGCTGAGGTGGGTGGATCACCTGAGGTCAGGAGTTCAAGACCAGCCTGGCCAACATGGTGAAATCCCACCTCTACTAAAAATACAAAAATTAGCCAGGTCTGGTGGCGCACACCTGTAGTCTCAGCTACTTGGGAGGGCTACTTGAGAGGCTGAGCCAGGGGAATCGCTTAAACCCAGGAGGTGGAGGTTGCAGAGAGCTGAGATTGTGCCACTGCACTCCCGCCGACAGAGCAAAATTCCATCTCAACAACAACAAAAAAAGTCAGTGAACTGATATTTGTCAAGCTCTCAAGCATCATGTAAGTGCCTGCAGGGGCTGATGATACTACCTGTATCCCCTTTCTCACCTGAGCTCACCTGCAGCTGCAGAAGAAATGGTTTCCAGTTCACTCAGCACTTCCGGTTTTAAGAGCCTGAATCTCTCTGCTTCTCCACCTGAGGGCGCTCTCCAGCTCAACCAAACACAGGCTCACCCTGGAAATGTTGGGGGAGTTCCAGTCCCGAGGACCACCTCAACCAGTCAGATTAGGAGTGGTTTGGATAAATGCCCCAGGCTCCCCGCCCTCCACTGGGGCAGCACAACATATCCTCGTCGCAGTCTCCTCGAGGAGTCCCAGTTGCCCACAATAACCTGCAGCTTTTGCTGGTTCT
The DNA here is from genome assembly GCA_004027715.1 of Plecturocebus donacophilus. NCBI lineage: Eukaryota > Metazoa > Chordata > Mammalia > Primates > Pitheciidae > Plecturocebus > Plecturocebus donacophilus. Next base: position 8,371 of record PVKP010038955.1, read on the forward strand.
GGCCTTCTCATCCCCTTCACTCCCTCTGCCTCTGAGTGATTCCTGACATCATCTCCCAGGACTGGAACTAGGACCAGGCAAGCAAATCATCAAGAGGGTAAAATAGGCTGGGTGCAGTGGCTCAGGCCTGTGATCTCAGTGCTTTGGGAGGCCAAGGTGAGAGGACTGCTTGAGGCCAGGAGTTCGAGACCAGCCTGAGCAACATAACAAGACCCCATGTCTACAAAAAATAAGAAATATAGACCAGGTGCGGTGGCTCACGCCTATAATCCCAGCACTTTGGGAGGCTGAGGTGGGTGGATCACCTGAGGTCAGGAGTTCAAGCCCAGCCTGACCAACATGGAGAAACCCTGTCTCTACCAAAAATACAAAAAATTAGCCAGGTGTAATGGCACACTACAGCCTGGGCACCAGGGAGTGAGACTCTGTATCAAAACAAAACCAAAAAATGTTTAAAATTTTAAAAATCACTTCAACTGATGAATGAATAAACATAGATTGTATCCACAAAATGGATTAGTATTCAACTATAAGAAGGAACAAAGCATTGACGCATACTAGAACTTAAAAGAGCTTTAAAAACATTATGATCAGCCAGGTGCGGGGGCTCATGCCTATAATCCCAGCACTTTGGGAGGCTGAGGCAGGAGGATCACTTAAGGTAGAGAGTTCAAGACCAGCCTGGCCAACATGGTGTAACCTGGTTTCTATAAAAAATAAAAAAATTAGCCATATGTGGTGGTGCATACCTGTAGTCCCAGCTACTCTGGAGGCTGAGGCAGGAAGATCTCTTGAGCCAGAGAGGCAGACCTTGTGAACCAAGAGTGCACCACCGCACTCCAGCCTGGGCAACAAGAGAGAAACCCTGACTCAAAACACCAAAACAAAAAACATTATGTGTAGTGAAAGAAGCCAGAAACACAAAGTCACATATTACATGATCCCATTTATGTGAAACATCCAGAACAGAAGGTAAACCAATACACAGAAAGCAGATTAGTGGTTGTCAGGGACTAGGGAGGGGGTGGAATGAGGAGTGACTGCTTTATCGACACGGTTTCCTTTCAGGTGCTGAAAATGTCTTGGAACTAGATAGAGGTGGCATGGGTGGTTGCACAGCATTGTGAACATACTAAATGCCACTACATTTTTTATTTTTAAATGGTTGATGGTTAATTTTATGTTATGTGAGTTTCACCTCAATAAAAACAATTCATTTATTTACTTATTTATTTATCTTTAGAGACAGGGTCCCCCTCTGTTGCCCAGGCTGGAGTTCAGTGGTGTCACCATAGCTCACCGCAACCTCAAACTCCTGGGCTCAAGTGATCCTCCTATCTCAGCTTCCTGAGTAGCTGGGACTACAGGTGCACGTCACCATGCCTAGCTACTTTTCTTTAATTTTTATAGAAATGGGTGGCGGGGGGAGGGGGTTTCCATATGTTGCCTAGGCTGGCCTCAAACTTCTTGTCTCAAGGGATCCTCCCACTTCAACCTCCCAAAAGAGGCTGGGATTGCAGGCATGAGCCACTGTGCCATTCTATATATATGTATGTATGTGTGTGTGTGTGTGTATTCTGTTCAGTCCTGTAAGCCATGTGCCTCTTAATTCCTAAACCACAAAAAGGACAATCTGTATTTATTTATTGAAGCCCTAGCCTATGTCAGACCCAGTGCCAGACACTCTATAGGGACTTTCTCGTCCAATCCTCTTACCTTCTCTTACCTCTACACCTCACTCGTTTACTTTTTCTTCACATGCTTACCACCAGCTAGCCTTACGTTATACATACAGATTTGTTCATTGTTGTTTTTCCTCATTAGAATGTAAGCTTCGTGGGGGCAGGAATTTTGTCTATGTCATTTATTATCATCTCCTCAGCTCCTGGTACTGATTAGGTGAAGGAATCTTGCCAGGCAGGCCTTAGCACCCCTATTTGACAGATGGGGGATGCAGGCTCAGCGATTTGCCATAATCCTGTGATTAGTAAGTAGCAGAGACTCAATTTAAACTTGGGGGCTCCTGGGGGCATATCCCACACTGCAGGGAGCTTTCCCTTACTAGCTTCCTCTACATTGCTGGGATGAGTTAGAAAGTCTGAAAATTAAAAGCATATCGGCGATGACTCATCTCTTAGACAAAGAAGAGGCAAATTAGGGCCCAGAGCTGAGTCATCATTTCCACTTCCCGCTATGCTGACTCATTCAGACCTCTGGCTCTTGCTCTCTCAGAGCCTGTTGCTGGGAGAGCAGCCAGGTGCTCAACATAGATCCTGGCTCCCTTCTTATCTGACCTTCCAGATTGCCCTATTGGCTGGACAGTCTGACCGACACACAAGCATGGATGTGGATCCAGGCCAGGACTCTCCAGAGAGCCCTGCAGATCTGGAGGCAAGATTCCAAGGCTGTTGCAAGATCAGAGCACTGGCAGCAGAGAGGCTCCTGCTTCGCAGGGGGCTCCTGCTAGGTTTTCTTTTCTTTTTCTTTTTCTTTTTTGTAAGACGGAGTCTCGCTCTGTTGCCCAGGCTGGAATGCAGTGGTGCAGTCTTGGCTCACTACAACCTCCACCTCCTAGGTTCAAGAGACTCTCCTGCCTCAGCCTCCCAAGTAGCTGAGATTACAGGCACCTGCCACCATGCGCAGCTAATTTTTTGTGTTTTTAATAGAGACGGGGTTTCACCATCTTGGCCAGGCTGGTCTCAAACTCCCAACCTCGTAATCCACCTGCACTGGCCTCCCAAAGTGCTGGTATTACAAGTGTGAGCCACCGCGCCCGGCCAGGAGGTTTTCTTGGACGGATGGGCACCCGCAGTAAACTGCGTACATACCTGACTTATTTAAATTTTGAAAGAACTGTGAGCACACCTGATTAAATTTTGAAAGAGCTCAAGCCTTGACATCAGAAAGAAGTGGGTTTGAAGCCCAGTTCTGCCCCTTATTAGCTGTGTGATCCTAGGGACACTACTACACCACTCTGTGCCTCAGTGTCCATATCTGGAAAATAAGGTCATAATATTGTCTACTTGCTAGGGTTGGCAAGAGAAAAGCACTGGATATTTTGAGTGAGAGCCCTTTGCACAGCCTAAAGGAGGAGGAAACACATTCTAAAGTCCTAAAGGCAACTGGGGACTGAACCCCGTGGTAGAGACGGAATGGAGTGGAGTTGGAGGAAAACAAGGTTCTGTATGCGGGGCCAGGCTGGCCAGGGAGTCAAAGGCTGAAGGTGGACAAATGGCTTAACCTCCAGCAGCTTCCCTTTCTCCAGCTGCACAATGGTCATGCTAGACTCTGCCCTGTCTCACACAGAATGAGAATATTCTACAGAAGGAAAAATGTTACTGACATCATGGTTGGGGACTTGGGAGTGGAGGGTATTAAAAATATCACCCAAGTAATACATGAATCTATGATTATTGTGAAAGATTTTAGCAAAACGTGAAGTCCCCTTTCACTAGCTTCCACTATCTACAGTTTGGAGCACATCTTTACAATCTCCTGTCTCTCTCTCTCTCCATTTATGTATGTATGTCCACAGGGCTAATAGCTAACACTAATTGGGCATTTTGCTACATATCAGGCACTGCTCTAAGCACTTCACATGAATTCATTTATTTAATCTTCACAAAATCCCATGAGGCAAACTCGATTATTAACTCTATTTTACAAAGGAGAAAACTCAGGCCTAGAGAGATAAAGTAACTTCCCCAAAGTCACACAGCTTCAGAGAAAAAGAGTGGGGGTTCAAACCCAGGGAGCCTGGTTCCAGAGTCTATTCATAACCATTACATTCTACTGTCTCTCAAATACTCTCTTTTTTCCAAAAATGGGGTCATACCTTGTGCATCTTTTGTATTTTGCTTTTTGCATTTAATAAATCTTGGACAACACCTTATGTCTGTCCATAATTCTCTGCCTTTAATGGTGGCACAGTCCCATGTGGCATTCTACAGCACAAAGATGCTGTCATTGACATCCACTCCATTGCTAATGGACTGTTAGGGGATTTCCACTGTTTTATTTTCACAGATAATCCTTTGTCAATTGTCACTTGTACATACATCCGTGGGCACACATGCATTGATTTCTAAGGAGTTCTAAAAGTAAGGATTTAAATATTTGAGAAATGTTGTCCGATTGACTTTCCAAAAGGATGCTTCAGTTTACTGTTGATCATCTATGTGTGCCCAATCCCCATGCTCTAGCTAACACTGGATAGCGCTGTCATTTACAGCTACTCTGATGGGGGAGGTGAGAAAGAGATAACCATTTGATATTTCACTTGGCACTTGGCATTTCCCAAAGAAGACCTCAAGCATCTTTTTTGTTTTTTCCAGACAAGGTCTCACTGTGTTGCCCAGGCTGTAGTGCAGTGACACAATCACAGCTTACTGCAGCCTCCACTCACTAAGCTCCAGGGATCCTCCTGCCTCAGCCTCCCAAGCAGTTGGGACCACAGGTGCATGCTACCATGCTCATTCAGCTAGTTTTAAATTTTTAAATTTTTTTGTAGAGTTGGTATCTTGCTATTTTGCCCAGATTGATCTTAAACTCCTGACTTCAAGTGATCCTCCTGCATTGGCCTCCCACAGTGCTGGGATTACAGGCCTCAGCCACCACTCCTGGCCTTCTCTAATGTTTTTGTTTTGTTTGTTTGTTTGTTTGTTTGTTTTTTGAGATGGAGTTTCGCTCTTGTTGCCCAGGCTGGAGTGCAATGGCGCAGTCTTGGCTCACTGCAATTTCCACCTCCTCAGTTTCAAGTGATTCTCCTGCCTCAGCCTCCCAAGTAGCTGAGATTACAGGCACTTGCCACCACGCCTGGCTAATTTTTGTATTTTTAGTAGAGACAGGGTTTGACCATGTTGGCCAGGCTGGTCTCAAACTCCTGACCTCAGGTGATCCACCTGCCTCGGCCTTCCAAAGTGCTGGGATGACAGGCATGAGTCACTGCGCTCAGTCCTCTAATTTTGTTTTTTTTCTTTTAAGACAGAGTTTCTGTCTTCTTGCCCAGGCTGGAGTGCAATGTCTTGATCTGGGCTCAGCACAACCTCCACCTCCTGGGTTCAAGTGATTCTCCTGTCTCAGCCTCCCAAATAACTGGGATTACAGGCAGGCACACCACCATGCCCAGATAATTTTGTGTTTTTAGTAGAGACTGGGTTTCTCCACATTGATGAGGCTGGTCTCAAACTCCTGACCCTCAGGTGATCCACCTGTCTTGGCCTCCCAAAGTGCTGGGATTACAGGCATGAGCCACCACGCCCAGCCCTGGCCCTCTAATATTTATAATGACTATTTCCATGTTGTCCTCTGGGAATGGCCTGTCAGAGCCTGTTAGGGTCATGGATACTAGTTAATGTTACTTTCTCGGTTCATCCCAATTTCACCTTGTAGTGGCTGCTTATGTTCCAGCTGTCCAAATCCTCTCCTGCTTCTTGTGATAACATCTGATTTTCCACTTTTTCACCACTCTCTTGTGTAGCCAAATTCACAGCTTTGACCTAAATGAAACCAACTCCATCTCCCAGGCCATGGTGATGGGGTTAGGGCTCCTGACTCCAGGCCAACCAGGACAGCAAGATTCTATTGCTTGACTTCTTTTGGAGCTCTTAGGCGGAGGCTCTGCCCTCCTTTGTATTGGGTTTGGTGACATGGAGAACCTGAAGCTTCCAGGGGCTCCAAAGAGGAGCTGGAAAATGAAAACAGCTCAGAGAAGATGAAGCTGAGAAACGCAGGGATTTTTCTTTTTTTTTTTTGAGACGGAATCTTGCTCTGTCATCCAGGCTGGAGTGCAGTGGCGCAATCTCGGCTCACAGCAGCCTCTGCCTCCTAGGTCCAAGCATTCTCCTGCCTCGGCCTACCAAGTAGCTGGGATTACAGACACCCACCACCACACCCAGCTAATTATTGTATTTTTAGTAGAGACAGGGTTTCACCATGTTGGCCAGGCTGGTCTCGAACTCCTGACCTCAAGTGATCCTCCTGCCTTGGTCTCCCAAAGTGCTAGGATTACAGGCATGAGTCACTGTGCCTGGCCAAAATTCAGGGATTCTGAGTCTTGATGGTATTGTTATCTGAGCCCCTGGATCCAGCCCCGTCCACAGTCTAACAACATCTGAACTCCCCATTGTGTATGTGAATACATTTTTTTGTTTGTTTTTAAATGTGTTTTAAACTTTATCTTTTTTAAGACAGAGTCTCACTGTCGCCCAGGCTGGAGTGCAGTGGTGCCATCTCAGCTCACTGCAACCTCCGCCTCCTGGGCTCAAGTGATCCTCCTGCCTTGGCCCCCCAAAGTGCTGGGATTAGAGGTGTGAGCCCCTGTGCCTGGCCAAATGTGTTTTAAACAGCTTAGGTTGAGGTTGTTGGTTTGTTTTTTGTTATTTTTTCCATCATGCAATGAGTCCTATTTGATCCACATGCCCAGAGGAAAGAAAACAGATTCACATTCAGCTAAACTTGGCTTTCAAGTCTTCTGAAGACGTGGGTTTCCATCTATGCCCGCTGAGAAGTTATTTGGAGGGAGGCAAAGTAGGTGTAGAAAAGACAGCGCTCAGGCATGGTGGCTGTGCCAATAGTCCCAGCTACTTAGGGGGCCGAGGTCAAAGGCTCCCTTGGGCCCAGGAGTTCCAGACCAGCCTGGGCAACATAACAAGTCCTCATCTCTACAATTTTTTTTTAAATTAGCCAAGCGTGGCCGGGCATGGCGACTCATGCCTGTAATCCCAGCACTTTGGGAGGCTGAGGTGGGTGGATCATTTGAGGTCAGGAGTTCCAGATCAGCCTGGTCAACATGGTGAAACCCCCATCTCTACTAAAAATGCAAAGATTAGCCAGGCATGGTGGCAGATGCCTGTAATCCCAGCTACTCAGGAGGCTGAGGCAGGAGAATCACTTGAACCTGGGAGATGGAGGTTGCAGTGAGCGAAGATTGCACGACTGCACTCCAGCCTGGGTGAAAGAGCAAGACTCTGTCTCAAAAATAATAGTAATAAAATAACAGCTGGGTGCAGTGGCACACCCCATTAATCCCAGCACTTTGGAAGGCCAAGGCAGGTGAATCACAAGGTCAATAGATTGAGACCATCCTGGCAAACATGGTAAAACCCTGTTTCTACTAACAATAGAAAAATTAGCTGGGCACACGCCTGTAGTCCCAGCAACTCGAGAGGCTGAGGCCAGAGAATTGCTTGAACCTGGGAGACAGAGGTTACAGTGAGCTGAGATCGCACAGCTGCACTCTAGCCTGGCAACAGAGCAAGACTTTGTCTCAAAAAAAAAAAAAAATTAGCCCAAGCATGGTGGTGCCTGCCTGTAGTCCTAGTTACTTGAGAGGCTGAGGGAGCAGGATTGACCCCAGGAGTCTGAGGCTGCAGTGAGCTCTGATGGCGCCACTACACTCCAGCCTGGGCGAAAGAGTGAGTCCCTATCTCAAAACACACACACACACACACACACACACACACACACACACACAAAATACAAGGCCTGTCGTAGCAGATCCTTGGAGACTTTGTAATATAAGCAAACAGCATGGGCGGCAGAAATGAACAGACGTTCTCATTACTTTAGTTTGACTCAGGTTTTCTCACTTGTTGGGGGTGGGCAGGGGGCTTGCCAGGAGTGGGCTGGTAGCTCTTTTTTGTGAAATGAACTGCAGCTGTCTCTGGGAAAGGCTATTACACCTTCTGTGAACAATTTCATTTGAATTCTGATTTTTCTTTTCCAAATAAAAGTGAGTGCTCTTGAGATTAGTCAGAGGTCCCAGGCAGGGGGAGAGGAGGCGGATAAATGCTGATGATGCTGGTATTTCACCACACAGCAAGAGTAGGATAGTGGGGGAAGGTAGGGGAAAGAGTCTCGGATGCCTACATTCAAACCCTGACTTCCACACTCATTAGCTGCACCTGTTTTTAAGACTTCACACTTATTAGCTGCTCTAGTTTTTATGACTACCCCAAAACTCAGTCCTATAAAGCAAATATTTATTATGCATGCAGTTGCAGTGGGTCAGAAATTCACACACAGAACACCCAGGATGACAGCTTGTCTCTGCTCCTTTTTGTCTGGAACCTCAGCTGGAAAGCCAGGGACTGGATCATCTCAAGGCTCCCTCCCTCCCTCCGACCCATGTGAGAAAGAGGATGCTCCTTGTAGGCGGGGCCTCAGTGCCTCCCCACGTGGATCTTTTTGTGTGGCTGGCTTGGGCTCCCTCATCGCATGGCGGCTGGGTTTCAAGGCTAAGCGTCTCAAAAGGAAAAAAGGTAGGGCCTGGCGCAATGGCTCACGTCTGTAATCCCAGCACTTTCGGAGGCCGAGGCGGGCAGAACACTGGAGGTCAGGAGTTCAAGGTAAGCCTGGCCAACGTGGTGAAACCCCATCTCTACTAAAAATGCAAAAATTAGGTGGGTGTCGTGGCGAGCACCTGTAGTCCCAGCTACTCGAGAGACTGAGGTAGAATTGCTTGAACCCGGGAGACTGAGGTTGTAGTGAGCTGAGATTGTGCTACTGCACTCCAGCCTGGGTGACAGAGTGAGACTTCATCTCAAAAAACGAAAAACAGAGAGAGAGAGAGAGAGAGAGGTGGAAGTCAAATCACCTTTCATGAATTAGTTTTGGAAGTCATTTCTCCCATATTCTGTTCACTGCAGCAGTCACAAGGTCCTAACCCACTTCAAATGCAGAAGCAACAGAGTCTGCTCCTTGATAATGAGGAACAAGGCTGTGGAAACGCACATGGGACCATAAATTTTTTTTTTTTTTTTTTTTTTTTTTTTGAGACAAGGCCTGGCTCTATCACTCAGGCTGGCGTGCAGTAGCTCTCAGTTCACTGCAAACTCTGCCTCCTGGGCTCAAGTTATTCTCCCACCTCAGCCTCCCAAGTAGCTGGGACTACAGACAAGTGCCACCACACCTGGTTTTTTTCTTTTGAGACAGAGTCTTGCTCTGTTAGGCAGGCTGGAGTACAGTGATTCGATCTCAGCTGACTGCAGTCTCTGCCTCCTGAATTCAAGGAATTCTCCTGCCTCAGTCTCCCGAGTAGCTGGGACTACAGGTGTGCACCACCATGCCCAGCTAATTTTTGTATTTATAATACAGACAGGTTTTTACCATGTTGGCCAGGATGGTCTCAATCTCTTGACCTCGTGATCCACCTACCTCTGCCTCCCGAAGTGCTGGGATTATAGGTGTGAGCCGCCACATCCAGTTTTTTGGCTTTTTATTTTTCTTTGTATTTGTTGTAGAGACCAGGTTTTGCCATTTTGCTCAAGCTTGTCTCAAACTCCTGAGCAAAAGTGATCCTCCCACCTTGGCCTCCCAAATTGATGGAATTACAGGTGTGAGCCACCATGCCCAGCCTTTTCTTTCTTTACATCCTTATTCTATAAGCTTTTTCTTTCCTATTTTTATTTATTTATTTATATATTTTTTTCCACAGGGGAAAGCACAAATGCAGTCCCCCACTACCACAAAATTATGCAGTTCAGTTTCTCACATTTGGGGAAATTGCAGGGGTCAGCACATCCAGAGTGCAATGGATAAGCCTCTCCCTGGGAAAACCACCTTCATGATCATGGTATCTCCCCTACCAGGTAAGTATTTATTTATTTATTTATTTATTATTGAAATACGGTCTTGCTATGTTGCCCAGGCTGGTCTCAAACTCCTGGGCTAAAGTGCTCCTCCTGTTTCGGTCTCTCAAAGTACTGGGATTACAGGCATAAGTCACCATGCCCAGCCTTTAAGCTTTTTAATATTTTTAATAATTTGTTAATTTTTTTGTTAAAAACAAAAACACAAGCCAGGCATGGCTGAAGCCTGTAATGCCAGCACTTTGGGAGGCCAAGGGAGGTGGATTGTCTGAGGTCAGGAGTTTGGGACCAGCCTGGACAATATGATGAAACCTCATCTCTACTAAAAGCTACAAAAATTAGCCAGGCATAGTGAGGTGCACCTGTAATGCCGGCTACTTGGGAGGATGAAGCAGGAGAATTGCTTGAACCTGGGAGGCAGAAGCTGCAGTGAGCTGAGATGGCACCATTGCACTCCAGCCTGGGTGACAGAGGGAGATTCCCTCTCAAAAAAGAAAAAGAAAACGTATTAATTATGTTTACTCTTTGAACCAACAACTCTGCATCTAGTAATTTAGTCAAGGGTGTACTGTACCCAGAGATTAGGCCACAAAGGTTTCTCCCTCCCTTCCTTCCTTCCTCCCTCCCTTCATCCCTCTGCAGGTTCTGTGCCCCAGACCTTGTCATGGAGTGAGGACTCCTCTCTCCACCGCTCCCAGCCCCCCTGTGGATTTTGCAGTGATGGTCTCCCTAACACAGCTTTGGACCCCAGGCGTGGTGTCTGAATGGGGAAGCCTTGCGAGTGCATGGATCGGGGGATGCGCTCCGGCTCTGCCCATCCCGACCATCGCCACAAGGGGGCAGCACTGAGCTGCTGTGAGTCTACCTCAATTTCTCCGTCTGCAGGTACTATGCCCCAAACCCTGCCATGGGGTAAGGAGTCCTCTCTCCACCGCGCCCGGCCCCCCTTTAGATTTTGAATGGGTGGTCCCCCTAACACAGGATGGGACCCCAGGCGTGGTGTCTGAACTGGGGAAACCTTGAGGGTGAATGCGTGAGGAAGCTGATGGGACGATGCGCTCTAGCTCTGCCCATCCCGGCCATCGCCACAAGGGGGCAGCACATGGCTGCTGTGAGTCCGCCTCAATTTCTTCCCCTGCAGCTCTTTTTTTGTTTGTTTTTAAATACAGACGGGGTTTCGCCATGTTGGCCAGGTTGGTCTCGAACTCCTGACCTCAGGTGATCCGTCCGCCTCGGCCTCCCAAAGTGCTGGCATTACAGGCGTGAGCCACCGTGCCCGGCCCCCTCTACAGGTTCTATGCCCTAAACCTGCCATGGGATGAGGAGTCCTCCCTCTACTGTGCCCAGCCGCCATGTGGATTTTGAAGTGTTGGTCCCCCTAACACTGGCTGGGATGTCAGGCGTGTTGTCTGAAATGGGGAAGCCCTGAGAGTGAATGGGTGAGGAAGCTGATGGGATGATGTGCTCCGGCTCGGCCCATCCTGGCCATCGACAGGGGGCAGCACCAGGCTGCCGTGAATCCGCCACAGTTTCTCCCTCTGTGGGTACTATGGGTGTTCAACACCCGCCTATGAGTGAGAACATTCAGTGTTTGATTTTCTGTTCTTGTGTCAGTTTGCTGAGAATGATGGTTTCCAGGTTCTGCTGTGTCCCTACAAAGGACATGAACTCATCGTTTTTTATGACTGCATAGTATTCCATGGTGTATATGTGCCACATTTTCCCTGTCCAGTCTATCATCGATGGGCATTTGGGTTGGTTTCAAGACTTTGCTATTGTAAACTGTGCTGCGATGAACATTCATGCGCATGTGTCCTTATAGTAGAATGATTTGTAATCTTTGGATATATACCCAGTAATGAGATTGCTGGGTCAAATGGAATTTCTATTTCTAGATCCTTGAGGAATCGCCACACTGTCTTCCACAATGGTTGAACTAGTTTACACTCCCACCAACAGTGTAAAAGTGTTCCTATTTCTCCACATCCTCTCCAGCATCTGTTGTCTCCAGATTTTTTAATGATCACTGTTCTAACTGGCGTGAGATGGTATCTCATTGTAGTTTTGATTTGCATTTCTCTAATGACCAGTGATGATGAGCATTTTTTCATATGTTTGTTGGCCTCATATATGACTTCTTTTTTAAAGTGTCTGTTCACATCCTTCACCCACTTTTGAATGGGCTTTTTTTTTCTTGTAAATCTGATTTAGTTCTTTTTAGATTCTGGACATTAGCCCTTTGTCAGATGGGTAGATTGCAAAAATTTTTTCCCATTCTGTTGGTTGCCGATTCACTCTAATGACTGTTTCTTTTGCTGTGCAGAAGCCGTGGAGTTTGATTATGTCCCATTTGTCTATTTTGGCTTTTGTTGCCAATGCTTTTGGTGTTTTGGTCATGAAGTCCTTGCCTATGCCTATGTCCTAAGTGGTTTTGCCTAGGTTTTCTTCTAGGGTTTTTATGGTGTTAGGTCTTATGTTTAAGTCTTTGATCCATCTGGAGTTAATTTTAGTGTAAGGTGTCAGGAAGGGGTCCAGTTTCTGCTTT
>PVKP010038956.1:0-20517 GCA_004027715.1 Plecturocebus donacophilus
AAAACAGAAACTGGACCCCTTCCTGACACCTTACACTAAAATTAACTCCAGATGGATTAAAGACTTAAACATAAGATCTAACACCATAAAAACCCTAGGAGAAAACCTAGGAAAAACCATTCAGGACATAGGCATAGGCAAGGACTTCATGACTAAAACACCAAAAGCATTGGTGACAAAAGCCAAAATAGAGAAATAGTGTAAACTAGTTCAAATATTGTGGAAGACAGTATGGTGCTTCCTCAAGGACCTAGAAATAGAAATTCCATTTGACCCAGCAATCCCATTACTGGATATATATCCAAAGGATTATAAATCATTCTATTATAAAGACACATGCACATGTATATTCATAGTGGCACTATTTACAATAGCAAAGACCTGGAAACAACCCAAATACCCATCAATGATAGACTGGACAAGGAAAATGTGGCACATATACACCATGAAATACTATGCAGCCATAAAAAATGATGAATTTGTGTCCTTTGTAGGAACATGGATGAATCTGGAAACCATAATTCTCAGCAAACTGACACAAGAACAGAAAATCAAATACCGCGTGTTCTCACTCATAGGCGGGTGATGAACAATGAGAACACATGGACACAGGAAGGGGAGCATCACACACTGGGGTCTGTTGAGGGGGCCAAGGGAGGGACAGCGGGGAGTTGGGGAGGTTGGAGAGGGATAACGGGGAGAAATGCCAGATGTAGGTGACGGGGAGATGGAGGCAGCAAAGCACATTGCCATTTGTGTACCTATGCAACAATCCTGCATGATCTGCACATGTACCCCAGAACTGAAAGTACAATTAAAAAAAGATAGTTGTTTCTTCATCTCTACAATAGCCTGATAATATGTACCTCATGAAGTTAATGAAGATAAAAAGAGAATTTGAGTAAAGTACATGGGCTTATGGCATAGAACACTCAATAAATACTCCCTTTCTCTCAGATCCAATTCAAAAATTTAATTCTGAGTTATGGATTAAAAGGAAAACTTGTAAGCTGTACATCTATTCACTTGATGTGGTAGGACTGGAAACCATTTGTAATGAAATAGACTAAGAGGAAGGTAGTATTTGCTACTGTGAGCTTCTACCATTTCTAAAGTTAGTTCATCCGTTTCTTAAGTGCAGGTATTGTCAGTTATTTAGAATTTGAACATTTACTGTTTGTGACCCTGGATACTGACTTTGAATGTGTGGCCAACAACTGAAGAGAGAGAAGCCAGTTGAAGGCTGTAGAAAAGAATAAATAAGGTTTACTGTGGTCATCCTGACTCAAAGTAGTCTTCTTTCAAAGTAATTCTAAGCAGCATATCACTTTTATTACAGAGTTGGGAAAAGAAAAAAAAGTGAATTTACCTTAATGTACTGTTACATCTTTCTGTTTAAAAAATTTTCACTTTGCTTTTTTTGTTTCTCCAGCCACTATTCCATCCCTGACCCATCTTTGTCGTTTGGAAATTCGGTCCAGTCTAAAATCAGAACATCTACGGTCTGACAGTTTTATTAGTCAGTTGCCACTTCCCAGAAGCCTACATAATTATTTGCTCTATGAAGATGTTCTGAGGATGAATGAAGTTCCAGAAGTGGCAGCTATTCAAGATGGATAAATCAGTGAATCTACTTAATACAGCTCATTTCTTTCTCTGAAAAACCACCAAGACAAAAGAGCCATAGAGTACAAGTTCTGATTTTATAGTTAAAAGGTGATTATTGTTTGTGACATAGGTTAAGTTTTGGGGAGCTAGTAGTTTAATGTGAATGTTTATGTTTACATCTAGCCTTCTCAGTAAAAAAAAAAAAATTGTAAACCTCACTTATATTACTTTATTGCAGCTTCATCACCAGTACATTATATGTTATAATATTTATTTACCTGACCGTGTTCTGCTTTATTTTGCTAATAAATTATGATGCTGCTTCTAGTGCTAAACATGGCATATTTCCACCTATGATTCGTGTTTACCTGGTGCTAGGAGCTCGGAATGGAATTCATAAAGCTTCACTAGAAGTGTATACAACAGTGGTGTTGAATCTGTTATTATCATTATTATTGTATTTGGACTTGAATATCTCATACTTATTAAAGTACAAGTTTTCTTATCACATTTCGTTTTCATCTCTTAATTCAGTCACTTATTATTATTATTTTTTTTTGAGATGGAGTCTTGCTTTGTCTCCCAGGCTGGAGTGCAGTGGTGTAATCTCAGCTCACTGCAACCTCTGCCCCAGGGTAATTCAGTCACTTTTATGAAGAATTGATATTCATTGCCTTTTCACATGTAAACTCACAGGAAAATATTCTTTTAAAAATATATAAAAATCATATTGTTGGTTTTTTCTTTCTGATTTCTTTTTACTCTTTGGCAAAAAAAAAAAAAAACAAAAAAAAAAAAACAAAGGAGGCCAGGTGCATTGAGTCATGCCTGTAATCCCAGCACTTTGGGAGGCCGAGTTGGGCAGATCACCTGAGGTCAGGAGTTTGAGACCAGCCTGACCAACGTGGAGAAACCCTGTCTCTACTAAAAATACAAAATTAGCCAAGCATGGTGGTGCATGCCTGTAATCCCAGCTACTTGGAAGGCTGAGGCAGAAGAATCTGAACCTGGAAGGCTGAGGTTGTGGTGAGCCAAGATTGTGCCATTGCACTCCAGCCTGGGCAGCAAGAGTGAAACTCCATCTCAGAAAAAAGCCCCCAAAAAACAAAAGCCCAATTCTAATCTGCAAAGGCAAGAACAGACCTGAACTCAAAGACATGCTCAATTAGGGGGAAAATGGGATCAGTGTTGACATAATTGAGCATATTCGCACATTTAGGATTTTAATCAGGAGTCTGAGAGGGGCATGTCTGTGGGACCATCTTTAAAGAAAGGTAGATATCACTGCGTTACTTCATATTATATATAAAATTCAGGCTCCATTCAGCTCCAGAATCATTGGGCAGCTTTGTTCCTATGAACCAGTAATAACCAGTTCTATTAATATTATGGTGTTTTTTTCTCCTTATCTAGATAGGCTATCATACAGTCCATGAAATAAAGACCTCAGAATCCTAAGTTAATAAGGTGCCACCTCATGGGTTTTTACAATTGCTTGATCTAAATCTAGAGTCAGGAAAAACTAAACACTGGATCAAGTGAGCCATAAGAAGCTTTGGAGACTGGCACTGAGACAAAGGTTGTGAGAACGTTACTGTTACAGTAGACTACAGAGATGGGGTCCAAGGAGGCAAACTCTTCTGTCCTCTTGGGATCCTGTGGCTTAAAATAGATGAGAGTGGGTCAGCCATGCCTGTTTCTGATAGGCCTTTGGTGTTTGGCAAAAGCAGTGATGAAGGTGGACCGAACAAGGATGACATTGCTAAGATCCAAAGGGATGACTGACCTGTTACCACAGACTAGAGCTGCCTGTGGGGTGGAGATAGAGTTTAAATGTGGGTGTACAGGCAGAAATAAGGTTACATACGGAAATCCAGGTGGAAATTCTGATAACTTCATAAATTCCAAAACTGTTTATTGTATAGTATTTTAAAAATGTCATAATCTTTATTTTCCAAACCCTAAGTCTCTGACTTTTAAGATAGCACCCCACTTTTTGTTGGGGGAAAATGTGTGTAGAATGTTTAAATTTGAGTGTGAATCTTTTTGTGTTTTGTACATGTTCAAATGTATAATAAAAACTCAGTTCTATCTGTAATGTATCACGGAGCTCTTGTTCTTTTTTGTTTTTGAGACAGAATTTTGCTATTGTTGCCCAGGCTGAAGTGCAGTGGTACAATCTCAGCTAACCACAACCTCCACCTCCCAGGTTCAAGCGATTCTCCTGTCTCAGCCTCCTAAGTAGCTGGGATTACAGGCATGAGCCACCATGCCTGGCTAATTTTGTATTTTTAGTACAGAGGGCGTTTCTCCATGTTGGTCGGGCTGGGCTCAAACTCCCGACCTCAGGTGATCAGCCTGACTCGGCCTCCCAAAGTGCTGAGATTACAGGCGTAAGCCAACGCACCCTGCCAAGCTCTTGTTCTTAAAAATCTGATAATTAGTATTTCAGAAACATTGAAACATTTAAAAAGCCTTTGGTATTTTAAACTGATGAATGATTTTACCTTATAGTATATAATGTATTTTTAGAATATTTTATGATAAAATATTTATGATGTTTATGACTTACAGCAAGGACTTAGAAATGTAGTCTAAAAGTATGCAAAGGCTAGGGGAGTTATAATTACATATTCTGATCAAAATGATAACATCTAGTTTGTGTGAATCTTAAACCCTGCCCCAAATGTGTAATGGTGATTTAATACTCTCAGTTTATACTCTTGTGAGCCTCATGAAGAATCCTAACAGAGTAGTTCTCTAAAGGTGGTACATACTTGAGCAGGGCACAGTTTTAATAACAACTGCCAAAATCTCATCCTTTCTTGATCCCATGTTTTCTTTTCATTATGGTTTCTGCTGATCCTACCTGTCGTGGAATATCTTTCTCTGACCACTTGATGTAATAACAGTAACCTGTTTGATATGGTTTGGCTGTGTCCCCACCCAAATCTCAACTTGAATTGTATCTCCCAGAATTTCCATGTGTTGTGAGAGGGACCCAGGGGAAGGTAATAGAATCATATCTTCCCCATGCTATTTTTGTGATAGTGAATGAGTCTCATGAGATCTGATGGGTTTATCAGGGTTTCTGCTTTTGCTTCTCATTTTTCTCTTGCCACCACCATGTTAAGAAGTGCCCTTCACCTCCTGCCATGACTCTGAGGCCTCCCCAAAACTGTAAGTCCAGTTAAACCTCTTTATCTTTCCCGTTTCAGGTATTTCTTTATCGGCAGCATGAAAATGAACTAATACAGTAAATTGGTACCAGTAGAGTGGGGCATTGCTAAAAAGATACCCAAAAATGTGTAAATGACTTTGGGTAACAGGCAGAGTTTGGAAGAGTCTGGAGGACTCAGAAGTAGGCAGGAAAATGTGGGGAAGTTTGGAACTTCCTAGAGATTTGTTGAATGGCTTTGCCCAAAATGCTTATAGCCATATGGACAATAAGGTCCAGGCTGTGAGGTGGTCTCAGATGGAGATGAGGAACTTGTTGGGAATTGGAGCAAAGGTGATGCTTGTTATGTTTTGGTAAAAAGACTAGTGGCATTTTGCCCTGCTCTAGAGGTTTGTAGAACTCTGAACTTGAGAAAGATGATTTAGGGTATCTGGCAGAAGAAATTTCTAAGCAGCAAAGCATTCTAGAGGTGACTTGGGTACTGATAAAGGCATTCGGTTTTATAAGGGAAGCAAAGCATAAAAGTTTGGAAAATTTGCAGCCTGACTCTGCGATGGAAAAGAAGAACCCATTTTCCAGGGAGAAATTCAAGCCAGTTTCAGAAATTTGCCTAAGTAGGGAGAAGCCTAATGTTAATCCTTAAGACCATGGGGAAAATGTCTCCAGGCCATGTCAGAGACCTTCATGGCAACCCTTCTCATCACAGGTCTGGAGGCCCAGGAGGAAAAGTGGTTTTGTGGGCTAGGTCCAGGGTCCCGTGTTGTGTATAGCCTAGGCTCCAGGGTGTCATGCCGTGTGCAGTGGCTGTATGCCAGCCACTCCAGCTGTGGCTGAAAGGGGCCATACACAGTTCAGGCTGTGATTTCAGCGGGTGGAAGCCCCAATCTTGGCAGCTTCCACATGGTATTGAGCCTGTGGGTGCACAGAAGTCAAGAAGAGGTTTGGGGACTTCCGTTGAGATTTCAGAAGATGTATGGAAGTGCCTGGATGTTCAGGCAAAAGCTGCAGGGTGGGGTCCTCATGGAGAACGTCTGCTAGGGCAGTGCAGAAGGGAAATTTGGGTTCAGAGCCCCCACACAGAGTCCCTGCTTGGGCATCTCCTAATGGAGCTGTGAGAAGAGGGCCATGATCCTCCAGATCCCAGAATGGTAGATCCACTGACAGCTTGCACCATGCACCTAGAAAAGCTGCAGATGCTCAACACCAACTGTGAAAGAAGCCAGGAGGAAGGTTGTATCCCGCAAAGCCACAGAGGCAGAGCTCCTCAAGACCATGGGAACCCACCTCTTGCATCAGTGTAACCTAGATGTGAGACCTGGAGTCAAAGGAGATCATTTTGGAGCTTTAAAATTTGCCCCACTGGATTTCTAACTTGCATGGTCCCTGTAACTCCTTTTTTTGGCCAATGTCTCCCATTTGGAATGGCTGTATTTACCCAGTGCGTGTACCCCCATTATATCTAGGAAGTAATGCTTGCTTTTGATTTTACAGGCTCATAGGAGGAAGGGACTTTCCTTGTGTCAGATGAAACTTGGACTGTGGACTTTTGGGTTAATGCTGAAATGAGTTAAGACTTTGGGTGACAGTTGGGAAGGCATGATTGGTTTGGAAAAGTGAAGACATGAGATTTGGAGGGGCCAGGGGTGGAATTACATGGTTTGGCTGTGTCCCCACCCAAATCTCAATTTGAATTGTATCTCCAGGAATTCCCACGTGTTGTATCTCCAAGAATTCCACCCAGCAGGAAGTAATTGAACTATGGGGGGCAGGACTTTCCCATGCTATTCTCGTGATAGTGAATGAGTCTCACGAGATCTGATGAAACGTTTGTCAGGGGTTTCCACTTCTGCTTCTTCCTCATTTTTCTCTTGCTGCCATCATTTAAGACGTGCCTTTCAGCTCCCACCATGATTCTGAGGCTTCCCCAGCCACGTGGAGCTGTAAGTCTTTTTCTTTCCGGTTTCAGGTATGTATTTAACAGCAGCTTGAAAACGAACTAATACACTGGTCATCCTTTTTTCTAATTTCCCTCCCCTCTTTTGCCAATAGCAGGTCTCTTGATCTATAGCTTTCAGGTGTTCCTATTTCCCAGTAATCAGTTACACTTTCCTGTGGTCTCAGCTACTCAAGAAGCTGAGGTGAGAGGATGGCTTGAACCTGGGAGGTGGAGGTTGCAGTGAGCTGAGATCGTGCCCCTGCACTCCAGTCTGGGCCAAAGAGGCAGACCTGTCTCAAAAAAAAAAAAAAAAGACCTGTGAGTACTTTTTTTTGGCTACTCCCTAAAATTCTATAGGCTACTCCCTAAAATTCTATAATTTTGCTGTTTCTCAAAAACGTCGTGAATAATAACTGTAGTGAGAATATTAGTGTATAACTACATCTTTTCTGGAACAGTGCACTTAATGGTTTTATTGGGGTGGAATATATAAAGAAGTTGAGAAGATTTATCTGAAAGTCTGCCTTTTTCATCTTATACTCCTTTATATCCTCAGTAGTATATTTCCCTAATCGTATTTACTGATTAGTTATAGAAATACTTGTTTGAAGAGGAACTCTGAGTATAATTATTGCCAGCTGGTTCCTAGTGCCGCTGGGGAAAGATTTTAAATGGTGGGAAATGGTTGATGGGTTGGTGAAGTTGCTAGTAATGTGACCATTTTAAGATTTATGATCAAGTGTTTTACACCTAACATTTTGGGAATAACCAGAAAAGCTATAGATTGCCTCCTTATAGTTTCATGAATTCATCCTCTGTCTAAAGCAAATAGAAGGCCCACCAACTCCATCCAAATACTCAGTTTCAAGAGGATTTCCAAGCCAACCGGATCTCTAAAGCTTTTCCTTTGAACAAGGAAGATAATCATTGCACCTTGGGTACTATTAATTCCTCTTAATTTCCTATGCTGGAGCACTTGCCTTCTCTCATCCCTCTTATCTTAGTCATACGTAACTGAGGTGCCAAAATTAACATGTAGTTGGAGCCCAAACCAAGAGTTTCCATTACTCACAGCTCTGTATGACCTTGGGTAGTTGTTTGAGAGGTCACTGTGGGTATATGTGCATTCTGTTAAGACCTAATGTTGATCTTTGAGTTTACACCTATACATTCCCTCTAGGTAAGGGCACTGTTCATGACTTCAGGTAAATATGGCTCATATTTGACAGCTTACAGACTAACATGAGAGTTTCATAAATGCACTTTCCCCTGCTTCTTTATCCTTCTTGAATTTCTTTTCAAGGCATTTAAGGACAATTTAATATTCCTTTGTGCAACCATTTGGTTTTCTTGTTTTACTTTCTCTCATTATTTTTCTCTTTCAGGCTGAATTGTCTATTTTCATTTGTATTTATTATTGTTGTTGTTAAGTGACAAATGGTCATTGAAACATAATACTTTACAGAAAGTAAACTACTTTTTGTTCAATACCATTCTATGGTTTTAATGAGTTAAGGAACTGACTATGCTTAGTGTTTCTGTGACATTAGTAGAAAATTTATAACCTCTATATGCAAGAACACATCAATCATTCTGAGAGGAGGCCAGTGTGAATTATATTTTTTATGGAAAAATACTTTGAAATAACTTAGGCACAAATTTTAAGTAAATTTCTTCTGCAGTTGCTTTAGTGAATGAAATGTATTACAATTTTAAATGAAGGACATTTATTAACCTGCCACTGTGCTAATAAAAATCTTTTAAAAATTCTCATATAGGAATAACAATAACAGCACATTTTAAGTGTTTCATTTAAAAGGCAGTATATGATATTCAAGAAATAATAAGCCAGATACAGTGACTCATGCCTGTAATCCCAGCACTTTGGGAAGCGGAGGTGGGAGAATTGCTTGAGGTCAGAAGTTCAAGACCACCCTGGGCAACATAGTAAAACCCCCTCTGATATGGTTTAGATGTTTGTCCTCACCAAATCTCAGGTTGAAATGTGATTCTCAGTGTGGGAGGTGGGGCCTGATGGGAAGTGATTGGATCATGGGGGCAGATTCCCTCATGAATGGTTACCTTGGGGTTGAGTTGTCACTCAATTAGTTCACTGGAGATCTGGTTCTTTAAAAGTGTGTGGCACTTCCCCCCTCTCTCTTGCTCCCACTTTTACCATGTGACAGACTGGCTCTGTGTCACCTTCTGCCATGACTGTAAGCTTCTTGAGGCCTCATGAGAGGCAGTGCCAGCACCATGCTTCCTTAAAGCCTGCAGAACCTTAAGACAATAAATCTCATTTCTTTATAAATTACCCAGCCTCAGGTATTTCTTTATAGTAGCAGCACAAGAGTGGCCTAATACATTGTTTCTACAAAAAAAATGAAAAAAATTAGGCACGGTGGCACACATCCGTAGTCCTGGCTGCTTGGGAAGCTGGGACAGGAGAATCCCTTGAGCCCAGGAGTTTGAGGCTGCAGTAAGCTATGATTAAAAAAAAAAAAAAGAAAAGAAAAGAAAAGAAAGAAGATAAATATATTTTAAAATTCAGAAAAAAATAAGGAAGAGAGGAAGAGAGTCTTATCCAGACCCATTATTGTTAATCTATGTATTGGAATATTTTTTTCTCTCACTTTTAAAAAAAATCTGTACACAAGTTTGAGGGAGAATTTTTTTTTTTTCGTAGTTAAAATCAAACCACATTTACAATTTTGTATTGCTAATCAGTCCTTCTCTTTGTCATGTTAGTGATACCTGTAGGCAGGCTCAAGCCAAGAGTTATGACAAATTCTGAATTGGTAAGGATGAGAAATAATGAGGCATCTCCGGTCAATTATTTTCCTAAGACATCTGCATAGAGCAAACAATCTCTCCCTCCTATTGGTAAAGGAAAGACGAGAACAGAGGTGAGACCTTTGTGAACCTGCCCTAATCTGGTCTCAGTTCAGGGTAGTCATGCAATTGCATGTCCTTTGTATTACTCTATCACACGCCTATGTATGGTATGTATTTTTAGTGAAGGAATTTAAAATGCAATTGTTGCAGTAAAGATTTGTGTCTGCATGATTTTTCTGTCTCTTGGCTTCTTTTTCTTGCATCCTTAATAGATGGAGCAGAGCAGGTGATAATTGCCATCTGCGCACTGAGACTTGTGAAAGGCATCTGTTTATGACTCTTTTACCATCAAATGGTTAGGATAACCTTCTCCTCACTGCTTCCCTATGTGGATGATAAAAGTCTATCATGAGTCATTAGAAGGTGCTAATTTATGCTCTTTTTCTAGCATGGTGGAATAGGTGAAGAAGAAAGTCCATCTGGTGACTAAATATGACTATGATTTGAATTGAACAATTAAAAAGA
Source organism: Plecturocebus donacophilus (assembly GCA_004027715.1). Taxonomy (NCBI): domain Eukaryota; kingdom Metazoa; phylum Chordata; class Mammalia; order Primates; family Pitheciidae; genus Plecturocebus; species Plecturocebus donacophilus. The sequence goes on from PVKP010038956.1 coordinate 10,083, forward strand.
AGGCATAATACTTCTGAGGTTATTATGGATTACTGGTTCAAATAATATGTGCCAAACATACTAATTCCAATTCAAATATTTCCTTAAATAGATGGAGTAATTAGTAATGTGGAGTCTGGAGTTTGGTTTTGACACTTAAGAATCATTATTTACAAAATTTTAATTATATTAGATAATAAAACTTTCAAACCCTTATAGTCTTCAACTTGCTTGTAATTAGTTTTGTTAAGCCCACTTGTAAATGTTGTGTGTTATTTGTTGATGTATGTTGATATAACCAGCCCTGGATGCAGACGCTTGATCAGATTCATGTTTGATACTCATACACTTCTTTTATTGCAGTACTACTTCACAGATGTTGGGTACTTCCTTCCTCCTAGTCATGTTAGCAGCAATTGGTGATCACTAGCTAAGTCTATTCATTCATTATATATTTTTAAAAAATATTTACTATGGAAAATTATGAAATGAACTATGTTCTCACTACTCAGCTTCAATAGTAATCAACTCGTGGTGAATCTTATTTCCTTTTTCCCACACGTTCTCTCCCTCCCATGGGCATTTTGAGGAAAATTCTAGACATATTATATTTACATATTTTAGTGTATATCTCTAGAAGTCAAGGACTTCCCTTTTAAAATGTAACTGTGATACCATCATCATACCCAATAGCTTCTTAATACCGTCAGATATCTAGTCAATATTTGCATGGTTTTAATTGTTCTGTAGTTGTTGTTTTTTTAGTAGTTTGTTTAAATCCGGATCCAAACAAGGTGGCTATGATCTGCTTTTTTTTCTTTGAAATATTTTGGTTGAAGGTTGTTAGGTGATTTTCCCACAGGCTGGATTTTGGTGATTGTATCCCCACACTGTCATTGAGCATGCTCCTTGTTTCTTGTGGTATTATATATTCCTGTGTAATGAATTTCCTCAAAACATAGCAACTTAAAGCAATAATTAACATTACCTCAAAATTTCTGTGGGCCAGGAATTCAAGAATGGCTTAGCCAAGTGGTTACAACTCAGGGTCTGTCATGAGGTTGCATTCAAAATGTAAGCCGGGGCTGCAGTGATCTAAAAGCTTAATTAGGGCAGAAGGAGCCACTCCAAGATGGCTCACTCACATGGCTGTTGGCTGGAGGCCTTGGTCCCTCACCACATAGACCTCTCCATACAACTGCTTGAGTCTCCTCTCATGTCAGCTGGCTTACTCCAGTGCAAGTGACCACAGAGCAGGATGGATGCCACAGTGTCCTATAATCTATTCTTCTAAGTCACACACCATCATTTCAAATCTATTCTATTCATCTGAAGCAAATCACAAAGTACAGCCCATACTTAAGGAGAGAGGAACTATGCTTCACTTTTGGAAGAAAGGAGTATTGAAGAATTTGTGGACAGCTCTTTAAACTACAACACTTACTTCCTGTAAATTGGTAGTCAGATGTAGACATGAATGCAACATACTTTGCAGAGCCCAGTGCAAAATGAAAATGTGCGGCCTGTTGCTCAGATTTTTTCTTTCTTTCTTTCTTTCTTTCTTTTCTTTCTTTCTTTTTCTTTCTTTCCTTCTTTTCTTTTTCTTTCTTCTTTCTTTCCTTTTCTTCCTTTCTCCTTTCTTTCTTTCTCCTTTCTTTCTCTTTCTTTCCTTCTTTTTTCTTTTCTGTCTTTATTTCTTACTCTCTCTCCTCTTTCTTCGTTTTCTTCTTGCTCTTTCTCTCCTCTTTCTCTCTTGCTCTTTCTGCTCTTTCTCTTTCTCTCTTTCCCCCTCCCTCCTTCCCTCCTTCCCTCCCTTCCTTCCTTCCTTCCTTCCTTCTTTCCCATGGTTTGGCTCTGTGTCTCCACCCAAATTTCATCTCAAAGTGTAATCTCCACATGTTGGGGGAAGGACCTGGTGGGAGGTGATTGATCATGGGGGCAGGTATTCCCCATGCTGTTCTCATAATTTCTCACAAGATCTGATGGTTTAAATAAATGTGGCACTTCCCCACTCGTGCTTTCTCTCCTGCCACCTTGTGAAGAAGGTGCTTGCCTCTCCTTGCCTTCTACCATAATTATAAGTTTCCTGAGACCTCCCAGCCATGTGGAACTGTGAGTCAATTAAACTCCTTTTCTTTATAAATTACCCCGGTCTCAGGTAGTTCTTTACAGCAGTGTAAAAACAAACTAATTCCTTTTTCTTTCTTTCAGACAGGGTCTTGTTCTGTCACTGAGGCTGGAGTGCAGGGATGCAATCATAGCTCTCTACACCCTTGAATTCTTGGGCTCAAGGGATCTGCCTGCTTCAGCCTCTCAAGTAGCTAGGAATACAGGCATGCACCAGCATGCCTGGCTGATTTTTGTATTTTTTGTGGAGATGGGGTATCTCCTAGTGATATTATTAGCAGCAATTGGTGATCACTAGCTAGATCTATTAACTCATTATAGTTTTCTTTCCGTGTTAACTGTAATAATTAAAAAAAAAAAGAACCTCCTTTGGTAACTTGGTTACTCTGAGATCTGGTTTGTACAGGAAAAATAGTTCTTTTCCTTTATTTGCCAGTTTTCAGAATAATGAGTTGGTTCTCTAATATCCTTTAAAGATGGTCAATTGTTTTTTTGTTAACTTTTAAGTTCAGAGGTACATGCGCAGATTTGCTACACAGGTAAACTTGTGTCATGGGAACTTGTTATGCAGATTATTTCATCCACCCAGATATTAAGCCTAGTACTCATTAGTTATTTTTCCTGATCCTCTCCCTCCTCCCACCCTCCATCTTCCAGTAGGCCACAATGTGTGTTGTTCCCGTCGATGTGTCCATGTGTTCTCATCATTTAGTTTCCACTTATATGTGAAGACATGTGGTATTAGATTTTCTGTTCCTGCATTAGTTTGCTAAGGATAATGGCCTCCAGTTTAATCCGTGTCCCTGCAAAGGACATGATCTCATTCTTTTACGGCTGCATAGTATCCCATGGTGTATATGTTCCATATTTTCTCTATCCAGTCATCATTGATGGGCATTTAGGTTGATTTCATGTCATTGCTATTGTGAATAGTGTTGCAATGAACATATGTGTGCATGTGTCTTTATAATAGAATAATTTATATTCCTTTGGGTATATACTCAGTGATGGGATTGCTGGGTTAAATGGCATTTAAGTCTTTAAGGATTTGCATTTAAGTCTTTAAGGAAATGTAAAATGACATTTAACCCTTTAAGGATCTTCCACAATGGTTGAACTAATTTATACTCCTACCAACAGTATATAAGTGTTTCTTTTTCTCCACATCCAGTATGCATGTAAACATAGATTTTTGATGTTTTCTAATCTATTGCAGTTAATTAATTACTCTTATTGATATTCAGATTGTCCTACCTTTCGTTGGTGTTTTTTTCTTTGATAGTTTTCTTGCTTTCTGATAATAAGATAGTTGAGGTTTATGTTGTATATTTCCCTTCTCAGACCTGGAATCAGACATTTTTCCAAAGAATTTTGTTTGCTTTTTCAGAAATGGTATATGGACTGTAATACATATTACATGTATTGGGGAGCTCATTTCTAGTGGTTTGATCATTCATCACTTAGTGGACAGAGCTAAGACAGTCAGTCCTGCATCACATAACGATGTTTTGATGGACAAACTGCATATATCATGGTGGTCCCATAAGATGATACTGTGTTTTTACTGTACCTTTTCTATGTTTATATATACAAACACTTACTCTTGTGTTATAATTGCCTAGAATATTTAGTATAGTAACATGCTGTACAGGGTTGTAGCCTACAAGCCATAGATTACACCATATAGCTTAGATGTGTAGTAGGCTGGCTATACCATCTATGTTTAAGTACACTTTATGACATTCACACAATGACTGAAATTGCCTAAGACACGTTTCTCAGAATGTGTTTTATTGTTAAGTGATGCATGGCTGTCTGTATATATTCATTCTGTTTATAATCTTTATACTAGAACTTCAAATTCAGTACTGTAATTTTTTTATTTAACTGCATGGATCTTACATCTGTGTATTTCCTTTCTTATATGCTGAAAATGCTACTTCTCAATGACACTAACAATTACTCATTTGTTTTATACAAGACTCACACACAGTGGTCTCAGAATAACAGCTTCTACCCAGCCTTCAAACATATTAGTTGTTAAACAGTTTATAATTCTTATGTCTCCTCAACCATCTTTTTTTTTTTTGTCATTTAAGTATAGCGCACTAGGAATGTACACTCAGATTGCTGTGTTTTGAAGTCATTTGTATGCACAGGATTGTGTTTCATTTTCATTTTGCCTTTTAGGAATTTAAAATTTTATTTTTGCTTTATGTTTTTGGAAAATATTTACATAGTTTCAAAGTCAAATTTACAGGAAAAAAAAAATATTCAAAGAAATGTAGCTTCTGTCTCCTATCCTCCTCATCCTATTTTCTCCCTCTTCCAAAGGAAGCCTGTTCATAGTTTATTCTTTTATTTACTTTAAACATAAGCATATATTTTCAAAATGCTTCCTTTGATAAGCAGAAAAGTAATGTATACAATTTTATTCATCCTGCATTTGTCACTAACATATATCCTGGAGATAATGCCATAATATATTATATAGAGATCTTATTGCTTTTTATAGCAACATATTACTTTATTGTGCAGATTTTTCACAGTTTATTCAACTTTTCGCCTATTGGTGACCATTTGAATTTGTTTCTAGTCTTTTGCTATTAAAGATGTTGCTGCAATGAATAACTCTGTGCTGTTTGTATTTTTGCCAGTATAGCTTTGGGAGATTCCTAGAAGTGGGATTGGTAGCTCAAGAGGTAAATGTATTCTCAGGTTTGCCAGATATTGCCAAATTCCCCTCGATGGGCAAATGGTGTATATTAGCAATGTATTAGAGTACCAATAGAGAAAACTGGCAAACATTTGGATATAGCCAACCTCATAGGTGAGAAATAAACATAAGTATACTTTTGATTTGCATTTCTCCTATTTTGAGCAAGATGGAACATCTTCTCTTACTGATGGGAGAAATTGATCCAATTTTAATTATTTCCATGTATCTCTCCAGTTATCCCAATAGTATTTATTAGAAAGCCCATCTTTTCCCTACTAGTTGAGCTATTACCATTAATTGACACTAGACTTCTATATGCTCTTTTCTTTTCCATTAGCTTGTTCTGTAATTATATACTTGTACCAAACTGTTTTAGTTATCAAAGGTTTATAATATATTTGATGCCTGGCAAGACCATTTCCTCTTTATTGCTCTCAGAATTTTTCTGGCAATTTTTCCTTGTTTATTTACTTCTTAACAGTTCTAGAGGCCAAGAAGTCCAAGAGCAAGGTGCTGGTAGATTCAATGTCTGGTAAGTGCCCTATTTCTGGTTTCTGGACAGGTGCTTTCTTTCCATATCTTCACATAGTGGGAAGGAGGAGGTGGGGAGGTAGGAAGGGAGAGAGAGAGAGAGAGAGAGAGAGAGAGAGAGAGAGATTGAAGTGCTGTCACTGTCTGGAGTAAATACCTGAGATTCATTGTCTCATGCCAAGAAAATTAAGGACATGGACACACACAAGGAGGGAGTTTAGGAGTGGAGGTTTATTAGGCAAAAGAAGGAGAAAGGAGAACAGCTCTCTGTCTTGTGAGGGAGAGGGGCAGCCAAATGGGAATTCACTGTGGTGGAGTGCACTGGATTTTATAGACAGGCCTTGAGGAGGTGGTGCCTGAGTTACACTGGACCCACAGATTGGTTGGACCAAGTGACATTTACATAGCACAATGGGAAGGCTGGTCACCCCACCCTAATCTTATTATGCAAATAGACTTTCCACTTGGCTGGTGCCATCTTGTCTGCTCCTTAATGTACTGGCAAAGAGAAGGGAACATGGAGCCGCCATTTTGAATATGCCTAGCTCCAGGCAGCCTTTTCCTACTGGCACAACTGCTGGTGTTCACTGGTGCACACTTCCAGCTTGCTTGTCTATGTCTGAGCTCGATTTTACAGGCTGCTCTTTGTTAGAAAACAAAATGATTTGGGGGCTATTTTTCATTAAAAGGAAAACCTTACCGAGGACTCCTGTACCCTCACTATCTGCCTAAATAATTTCTTCTTAACTTGTATATCAGTATCTCATGTCTCTTTCTCTTCTTATAAGAACATTTACCTCATCATGAGAGCCCCATCCTTAGAGCCTAATTATCTCCCAAAGGCCCTATCTCTAAATACCATCACAATTGGAGTTAAGGCTTCTATATGTCAATTTTGTGGGAAACACAAACATTCAGTCCATAGGAGCATGGTAGAAAACAGAAATAAAGAATGGAAACTTACAGCACGTTCCCAAGGACTTTGCAGATGTTGACACTAGTGAGCCAAAGAAGTAGAATATTGATTTCTTGTGACTTCCCTTAGAACAACTCCACTTGAGATTATTATTGATCCTTGCACCCAGTATAAGCTTTCATTCTCACAGGCTTTAATCCTCCAGCTGCAAAAGCTCCTAAGATAGTTTGTATCACAAACTTTAAGAATTACTGAGGAGTCTTTTAAAATTGAGATTTTACTTTGTGGGAACGGGATGCGAGAGTAGTTTTACTATAATGAGAGCAACCATAAATATTTAAGTGTGATTCAGACTGATGGGGGAACCTCAGCAGAAGAACTTTTTGCCCATTCATTATTAGTGGTGCAGGTTTTTGGGCAATCCACAAACAGAATTAAGCTTTATTAATTTATTGGTTTCCAGAAAATGCAAAGAATACTGGCTTTGGGAATCTTTTGATGACATCTCCAGAATATTTATAGACCGAAATGAGATGCTTTTAACTGGTTCAAAGGGCAATTTATTCATTTTGTCCTATTTTAATTCCCTAAAAACCTACAGTAAGAAATAGAGGATATTTATGACCTATGACTAATATCTAGTAATCATGATGGACAATGGCTTTTTTTTTCCACTTAAGAGCTACTTGAGGAAGGAGAAAGGCTTTCAATGGTCAGTAGGGCAATTTTAAAATCTAACAAACTGCTATTACTGCTTCAGTAATAAAAACGTAATGGCTTCTCAGACATAAAAATTGCATGAAATTTATTTAAAGACAATTTTGGGTCAGAATAGGAGATTTATACATGTAATTATCCTGTTGATCAAGGTGAAAGTGAATAATTTGCTTATAAATAAATGTAAGAGGGCATGCTTATTTTATTCTTTTTATATGTAATGAGTCTTGGGAAGAGGTTAGATATTGGTGGTGGCTGCAGTTATGGAGCAATTACCCTATAGTAATAGTTTTCCATTTTAAATGGGATGAGCTTTGGAGGGGAGATGGGGAGAAAGTGGGTGCAGAACTATAAAGAGAACTGGGAATCAAATGATTGTTTCATGTTAACCCTAGACAATAGCATATCTAGGCTTTGGGAATTTTGAGTAGCCATGTAGTTGCCTCATGTGTTCTTGCCCACTGCACAGACAAAAACAATTCACTGAGCGCACGACATTGCAAGAAAGAAAGGGTTTAATTGGGACGAGGCCAGTCACAGCAAGCAGCAGACAGAAGTATTACTCAAATCAATCTCTCTGAAAATTTGGAGTCTAGGCTTTTTCAAAGTTAGTTTGGTGGCAGGGTGCTGCTGACTGGTTGAGGATGCGGTCACAGGGGTGTGCAAAATAGTCCTTGTGCACTGAGTCCACTTCTGAATGGGGGCCACAGGACTGTTGAACAGAGAGTTGAGTGTCAGCATGGGGTCATCCAGTAGTCAGAAATGCAAAAGCCTGAAAAACATCTCAAAAGGTCAATACAATAGTGAATTAGAGAAACTGCAAATGGTGTGACCTCCAGAATAATGGCTGGTAATGGTTTATACCTACATCTGAGCAGAATTGAGGTCCCTTTTATCCTCCTAACCTGGTAGGCTTTCATTAGCTTTATAAAGGCAGTTTAGTTTTGGGGCAGGACTATTATCATTTAAACTATAAATTTCTCCCAAAGTTAGCTTGGCCTAAGTGCAGAAATGAACAAGGGCAATTTGGAGGTCAAGGCAAGATGGGAGTTAGATCAGGTCTGTTTCCCTGTCTTAATTTTCTCACTGTTAAAATTTTTCAAAGGTGGTTTCAGTTAGAACTTCTTTCTAGGATATTCAAGTTTAGACATGAGCAGCTACAGGATCTGGGGCAACCCACACACTTGCTATTGCCATAATTTTGTCTAAAGGGCAAAATTTGACTGATTCTGTTCACTTTTCTAACTGTATCTACCATCCAAAAAAATTAAAATTGCTTAACCACTTAAAAGTTACTATTTTCTTCTTTATATATCTTTCTAAATAAAGTACTTTATATTTGTATCAGTTATCTATTGCTGCATAAATTACCACAAATGTAGTGACTTAAAGCACACACACATTTATTATCTCACACTTTCTGTGGATCAGGAGTCTGGACATGGATTAGCCAAATCCTCTGCTTTGGGGTCTGTCGTGAGTTTGCAATCAAGGTGCTGACTAGGACTAGGATCTCATTTGATGGCTTGACCGGTGAAAGATCTGCTTCCAAGTTCCTATGGTTGTTTGCGAGGTTTAGTTCCTTGCAGCCTGTTGGATTGAGGGCCTCAGTTTATTGCTGACTGTTGGCTTTCAGTCTTACTTAGCTGTTGGCCTGAGGCCACGTTCTGTTTTTTGCCACGTAGGTGTCCCTAGTGCTTGCTTCCTTAAAGTGCACAAGACAAGAAAGCAATAGAGAGTCTGCTAACAAGATGAAAGTCACTATTTTGTAACGTAATCATGAAAATGACAACCTGTCACCTTTGCCATATCCAATTATTGTTTAGAGCAAGTCAAAGGTCATGATTACACTCAAAGGGAAGGTATTACACAAGGTGTGAACAGAAAGAGGTGAAGGTGATTGGGGCTATTTAAGACTCTGTCTGATACCATGCTATTTTATTAGCATTAAAAAATATGTTATTTTAGAAAATGTAAGCAGTATGGTTGTTACTGAAAAAAAAAAAAATCCTGCAATCTCATCACCCAGAGATAAAAAACTATTAATATTTTGGCACATATTCTGCCAGTCTTTTTTTCCTATTTTATATATTATTAAAAATAATACAATGTGGTCATAACTTGATACACTGTGGTATAATCTATTTCATTTAATTCATTGAACATTCTTGCAAGTAGCAAATAATCTTCTATATAATTTTAAATGGCTACATTAATTTATGTTATGATTAGACCATGGTTAGTTTAACCTAGAGTCTTGCAAACTTTTCATGTAAAATGGCATAGTGAATATTTTACACTTTGGGGCCATACAATCTGTTGCATCTACTCACCTCTGCTATTGTATCATGAAATCAGCCATAGACAATATGTCAATGAGTGGATGTGGCTGTGTTTCAGTAAATCTTTGTGGACACTAAAATTGGAATTTCGTATATTTCTCTTGTGTTACCAAACAGTTTTCTTTTGATTTCTTTCAACCATTTAAAAATGTAGAAATGACTCTTAGCTTGCAGGCTGAATGTAAAAAGGTGTTGGGATCAGGTTTGGTCTGTGGGATGTAGTTTGGTTTATCCTATTAATACAGAAGTTATTAAGAAATAATTTTTAGGCAGCTAGAAAGGGTAAAGGTTCTTGGTGGTATTTTCCTGTAATAAAAAGCCACCCCCAAAACATTTGTTTTCTAAAAGGGAGGTGGTGGCTTGAAGAGTCAGGCTGTCAGGCTTTGGTATGCCAATGCAGGTGATTAAAAACTGGGTCTATCCAACTTGGCAATTCTGTCCTCTTTATCACCATGTGTGCAAAGTGTCATGGCTGCCTCCAGATAATATCATGTGTTCAGGACATCATGGCGACACATATTTGCATATTGTTGTTCAAATATGGGTCGTATTTGAACAACCTGTTGCCAGGTTTTTCGTGGGCTATGTGAATGACACACCTGGTCAAACCAATCCCCTGGGCCCTATGCAAGTCAGACACCACCTCCTCCAGCCTCCCAATATAACCAACTACTTTTTTGCAGGACATAGGGGTTTTCTCTCTCCTCTTGGAGCCCCCCTCCCTCTGTCTTTGTAAGGGGAGCATTTTCCTTCTTTCTTTTCTATTAAGCTCTCCGCTCCTTAAAACCACTCCACATGTATTTGTGTCGTTTATCTTATTGGCATGAGAACAAAGACTTTGGTGTTCCTCCAGTCATTGAAGCTGTATCACTATTATTTCTAGATATTTAGATAATTCCAAATTTTTAGTATTAGAATGAATGCTGAGATTAACATCCTAGTAGCTAAATCTATTCTAAATTTACAACTATTTATTGAAGACAAATTCTTTTTTTTTTTTAATTTTATTTTTTTATTGCATTTTAGGTTTTGGGGTACATGTGAAGAACATGCAATATTGTTGCATAGGTACACACGTGGCAGTGTGATTTGTTTTCTCCCCAT
>PVKP010038957.1:0-20509 GCA_004027715.1 Plecturocebus donacophilus
GTGGAGTTGATGGTGGTGATGGAGGTGGTGGTGATGGTACAGTTGATGGCAATGATGAAGTAGTGGTGATGGTAGAGTTGATGGCAATGATGAGGTGGTCGTGATGGTAGAGTTGATGGTGTTGATGGAGGTGGTGGTGATGGTGGAGTTGATGATGATGGAGGTGGTGGTGATCGTAGAGTTGATGGTGATGATGGAGGTGGTGGTGATCGTGAGTTGATGGTGATGATGGAGGTGGTGTTGATGTTGGAGTTGATGGTGATGATGGAGGTGGTGGTGATGGTAGAGTTGATGGTGACAATGGAGGTGGTGGTGATAGTGGAGTTGATGGCAATGATTAGGTGGTGGTGGTGATGGTGGAGGTACTGCTGATGGTGGAGGGCATGGTGGTAGAAAGTAGCATTCACAACAGAGGGAACAGTATAGGCAAAGAATTGGTAGTGGTGGAAGCTCTGCATGTTTGAGAAGCTGAAGGACTAGTGTGGCTGGCACGTGGATGGTGAGAGAGGAGCAGAGACCAAAAGGAAAGCAGAACCCACACCACAGACCCTGGAAGGCCTTGTAGAATATGTTAAGCATTTGGATCCTAATCCTAAGAAACTGAATGCCACAGAAAAGCTTAAACATGGAGTGAGGTGAGGTGATCAGATTTGCGTTGTGAAAAGATTATGCTAATTCTTTATGGTACAATAATGGACCATGGCTACTGAACACTTGAAATATTGCTAGTTTTAGTAGAGATGTAAAATATATCCTGGATTTCAAAGACTTAGTATGAAAAAAAATGTAAACTAATTAATTTAAAAATATTATTCTTAAAAATAGTTCAGATTAAATGTAATTAAAATCAATTAAAAATTATTTTTAAAAACAATTACTAGGCCAGCCATGATGGCTCATGCCTCTAATCCTAGCACTTTGAAAGCTGAGGTGGGAGGATTGCTTGAGCCTAGGAGTTCGAGATCAGACTGGGCAACATAGGGAGACCCTGTCTCTACAAAAACAAACAAGTTAGCTAGGTGTGGTGGCACACACCTATAGTCCTAGCTACTTAGGAGGTTAATGCAGGAGGATCACTTGAGCCCAGAAGGTCAAGAGTGCAGTGAACCATGATCATGCATTGTACTCCAGTCTGGGTGGCAGAGCAAGACCCTGTCTCAAAATCAAACAACCCATTTCCCTCGCCCCCCAAAGAAGCAATTACCTGTTTCTTGCTAACCTTTTAAAACATAGCCATTAAAAATTAAAATTTGGGGCCAGGCACAGTGGCTTACACTTGTAATCCCAGCACTTTGGGAGTCCAAGGCAGGTGGATCATTTGAAGTCAGGAGTTTGAGACCAGCCTGGCCAACATGATGAAACCCCATCTCTTCTAAAAATACAAAAATTAGCCAGGTGTGTTGGTGGGCGCCTGTAATCACAGCTACTCTGGAGGCTGAGGCAAGAGAATTGCTTGAACCCAGGAGGTGAAGGTTGCAATAAGCTGAAATCACGCCACTGCACTCCAATCTGTGTGACAGAGCAAGACTCCATCTCAAAAAAAAAAAAATTAAAAATTGCATATGTGGCTCCCATTGTATTAGAACTAGATGGGGCTACTCTACGTACAGTATGGAGAAGGTGCTACAGAAAAGGCACAGTAGATGAGAACATTTTGGAAGTTGTTCTTGTACTTCAGGAAAGAGGAAGAGGCAGCTTGAACTAGAATGATGGCAGTAGGAATAAAAAGACTTGGATGAACTCAAGGTAAAATCAGCAGGACTAAGAGCTGCAACAGATATATCTAGATGTATGCGGGTGCCTCATTTGAAATGCAGAACACTTGGTAATATGGTTTGGCTCTGTGTCCCAAATCTCATCTTGAATTGTACTTCTGTAATTCCCACATGTTGTAGGAGGGACCCAGTGGGAGATAATTTGAATCAGGGGGTCAGTTTCTCTCATTCTGTTCTCATGGTTAAGTCTCATGAGATCTGATGGTTTTATCAGGGGTTTCTGCTTTTGCATCTTCCTCATTTTCTCTTGCCACCACCATGTAAGAAGTGCCTTTTGCCTACTGCCATGATTCTGAGGCCTCCCCAGCCATGTAGAACTATAAGTCCAATTAAACTTCTTTTTCTTTCCAGTCTCAGGTGTGTCTTTATCAGCAGTATGAAAATGAACTTATACAATAAATTGGTACCAGTAGAGTGGGGAGCTGCTGAAAAGACACCCAAAAAATGTGGAAGCAATTTTGGAACTGGATAACAGGCAGAGGTTGGAACAGTTTTGAGGGCTCAGAAGAAGACAGGAAAATGTGGGAAAGTTTGGAACTTCCTAGAGACTTGTTGAATGGCTTTGACCCAAAGCCTTATAGCAATATGGACAATATAGTCCATGCTGAGGTGGTCTCAGATGGAGATGAGGAACTTGTTGGGAACTGGAGCAAAGGTGACTCTTGTTATGTTTTAGCAAAGAGACTGGCGGCATTTTGTCCTTGCCCTGGAGATCTGTGGAACTTTGAACTTGACAGAGATGATTTAGGGTGTCTGGCAGAAGAAATTTCTAAGCAGCAAAGCATTTAAGATGTGACTTGGGTGCTGTTAAAGGCATTCAGTTTTCTAAGGAAAGTACAGCATAAAAGTTTAGAAAATTTGCAACCTGATTAATATGATAGAAAAGAAAAACCCATTTTCCAAGGAGAAATTCAAGCCAGCTGCAGAAATGTGCAGAAGTAAAGTAATGAGAAGCTGAATGTTAATCCCCATGATAATAGGGAAAATGTCTCCAGGGCACATCAGAGGTCTTCACGGCAGCTCCTCACATCGCAGGTCTGGAGGCCTAAAAGAAAATGGTTTTGTGGGCCAGGCCCAGGGTCCCTGTGCTGTGTGCAGTCTAGGGACTTGGTGCCCTGTGTCCCAGCCACTCCAGCCATGACTAAAAGGAGCCAAGGTACAGCTTGGGCTGTTGCTTCAGAGGTTGGAAGCCCTAAGCCTTGGCAGCTTCCACATGGCGTTGAGCCTGCGGGTGCACTGAAGTCAATAATTGATGTTTGGGAAACCTTCGCCTACATTTCAGAAGATGTATGGAAATGCCTAGATGCCCTGGCAAAAGTTTGCTGCAAGGGCGGGGCCCTTATGGAGAACTTCTGCTCGGGCAGTGCGAAAAGGAAATGTGGGGTTGGAGCCCCCACTCAAAGTCCCTACTGGGACACCACCTAGTGGAGCTATGAGAAGAGGGCCATTGTCCCCCAGACCTCAGAATAGTAGATCCACTGACAGCTTGCACTGTGCACTTGGAAAAACTGCAGACACTTAACACCAGTCCAGGAAAGTAGTGAGGAGGGGGGCCACGCCCTGCAAAGCCATAGGGGCACAGCTGCCTGAGATCATGGGAACCCACCTCTTGTATCAGCATGACCCAGATGTGAGACATGACATCAAATGAATACATCATTTTGGAGCTTTAAGATTTGACAACCCCGCTGGATTCTGGACTTCCATGGGGCCAGTAGCCCTTTTGTTTTGGCCAATTTCTTCCATTTGGAATGGCTCTATTTACCCAATCCCTGTATCCCCATTGTATCCAGTAAGTAACTAACTTGCCTCTGATTTTACAGGCTCATAGGTGGAAGGGTCTTGTCTTGTTTCAGGGAAGACTTTGGACTATGGATTTTTGAGTTAATGCTGAAATGAATTAAGACTTTGGGGGACTGTTGGTTTTGAAATGTGAGGACATGAGGTTTGGAGGGGCCAGGGGCAGAATTATGTGGTTTGGCTCTGTGTCCCTACCCAAATCTCATCTTGAATTCTATTCCCATAATTCCCACATGATTTGGGAGGTACCCAGTGGGAGATCATTTGAATCATGGGGGCAATTTCCCCCATACTGCTCTCATGGTAATGAATACGTCTCACGAGATCTGATGGTTTATCAGGGGTTTCTGCTTTTGCATCTTCCTCATTTTCTCTTGCCACCACCATGTAAGAAGTGCCTTTTGCCTTCTGACGTGATTCTGAAGCCTCTCCAACCATGTAACTATAAGTTCAATTAAACCTCTTTTTATTCCCAGTCTCGAGTATGTCTTTATCAGAAGTGTGAAAATGGACTAATACACTTGGCAAAAAAATATTATGAGCTTAGATTGGGACATATTGAATGTACATGCCCTGAGACACCCAAGCATTGACAAATGTCTTAAGTAGGCAGTTGCCTATCTAGATCTGGAGCTCAGCTGAGATATTTGGGCAAGAGATTTAAATTGGAAAGTTATTGGGTTGTGGACAGTATAAATGAGATTCATTAAGAAGAAAGCAGCCAGTGGGAAGTGGCCTCACACCTGGACTTGGGAAATAGGGCAGGGAAGGATAAGCTTGAGAAAGAGGATTGAAAGGAAAAACTAAGTATGTGGGCTCATATAAGCAAAAGGAGAGAATGTTTAAGAAAGGAGTGGCCAGCTGGGTGCAGTGGCTCTTGCCTGTAATCCAAGCACATTGGGAGGCCAAGGTGGAGAATCACCTGAGGTCAGGAGTTCCAGACCAGCCTGGCTAACATGGTGAAAACCTGTCTCTACTAAAAATACAGATAATTAGCCAGGTGTGGTGGTGTGTGCTTGTAATCCCAGCTACTTGGGAGGCCGAGGTAGGAGAATTACTTGAACCTGGGAGGCAGAGGTTGCAATGAACCAAGATTGCGCCACTACACTCCAGCCTGGGCAACAGAGCTAGACTCTGTCTCAAAAAGGAAAAGAAAAAAAAAAAGAAAAGAAAAGAAAAAGAAAGGAGTGGCCAATCATGTCTGCTCTGAGAGGTTAAGCAACATGAGAACAAAAACTGTTTGGCAAGTGAGCAATGCAGTGGTCCCTGGTAACCTTTGCAAGTGCTGTTCGGATGGAGTGATGGGCTGGAAGCCAGACTGGAATAGAGGGAAGACTGGGTAAAAGGAGAGGGGATAGAGACAGTAGGTACGGAAAACTCTTTAAAGGTGTTAGGCTGTGAAGTGGAGAAAGAGAGAAAGAGAGAAGCTTGAAGGAGATGAAAAAGATTTTTTACTTGTTAGTTTTAAAAATAAATATGGAAGACTTGAGCATGTGTGAATATTGGTAGGAATGGTCTGGATAAGATGGAATAGTAGAATACATGAGAGAGGAGAGGGATAATAAGCAGAGCATCTAGATAACATCTACATAGGACAAGTGGGTACCCAGCATGCTGGGAGGTCCCCTCTTCTACTGTGGTAGGAGGGTGGTGGGGGTGTGGGTAGAAGTTGAGGTGTGGAAAGTTAGAATTTCTTTAGATGGCTTTAATTTTTTCTATGAAATAAAAAAGTTATTCCTGGAAAGGATGTGAGGAGGCAGAGGCTGCCAGTGACCAGACAGGAGTGGGGAAAGCTTGAGATAGCGTTGCAGGAAGTGCAAGAGCGCTGGCTCAAGAAATGCAATAAAGTTGCCAGGTCTCCTCTACGAAGGAGGACATAGGGTTCTTTTAGGTTTGGGGTTTTGTCACATAGGGACATAAGGAAAAGAGACAGTGGTAGCTCCAAAATTTCTATTTAGTAGAGCTTTAGAAAAGGCAGTCTGATTTGGGGATAGGAGGGCTTGAAGCATCTCATATGGTATTTTACATTAGTTATATTAAGAAAACCAATTGTTCATATTAGAACAACAGGGAAGATGTAGGAAAATTGAGAAAGAGATAAAGCCCTCTCCTGCAACCTTGTGTTCACCAACACCACTGGCAAGAGAGTCTCTGGTCCTAGCAAGGGTGATACGGAGATTCTGAAGCCTGGGAGCTCTTCCAAAAGCTGGTAAGAAGGGTTGTGCACTATCTGAACTTCCCTGAAGTAGTTCATTCCAGCACACCTGGGCAGCTGGCATTCATGTTCAGACCATCTGGTGGCCACAGTCAGGCTGCTCTTTTTCTCTATAAAAAGAGATCAGATCTTTCTCTTTTGCAGTTAGCAATTTGGGGGGCCAAGTGTGACTCTCCATAGTATGCTATAAGAATGGGAAATCCAGGGATCTGCTGATTCTGCTGCTCTGAGCTCCAGCTTTAACCAAATGTTTGTTTGAAAAGAATGGAGATAACAAATGCTTTGGAGAGAGGAGAGATTGGTGAACTCTGATCAAGATGCAGGAGGTTTGAATGAGTCTTTTTGAGGCCTGGGCAACTGTAGGTAATGATTAAGTCCAGCTGACGTAGTGTAGAGGAGAAGATCCCTGTAGAGGAGGAGGTAAAGGAACTGAGCAGCCAGGGTGTTGGGTAGGTATTCTTTGGAAACACTGAAGGCATTGTGTCTCCTGGAAGATCTTGAGAAGAAGACTACCATGAGCAGGTCTCAAAGTCTTCAAAAAGTAAGAGGAAGTAACTAGGAGGTCAGCAGATGGTGACAGAGGTAGAAGAGCCTGAGGACAATGGGGTCCAATGACAAGAGACCAGAGCTTCACAGGAGCTGGTTTTCTTACCCCATGTTGCCAGGCTGGTCTCAAACTCCTGGTCTCAAGTGATATGCCCAGATGAGCCTCCCAAAGTGCTAGAATTACAGGTCAGAGCCACCATGCCCAGCTTATTTTTAGTTTTTTTTTTTTCTAAGACAGAATCTGGCTCTGTCACCTAGGCTGGAGTGCATTGGCACGATCTTGGCTCAATGCCACCTCCATCTCTGGGTTCAAGCAACTCTCCTGCCTCAGCCTCCAGAGTAGCTGGGATTACAGGCATCCACCACCATGCCTGGTTAATTTTTGTATTTTTCGTAGAGACGGGGTTTCACCATGTTGGCCAGGCATCTGGAACTCCTCACCTCAGGTTATTCACCTGTCTCAGCTTCCCAAAGTACTGTGATCACTGGCGTGAGCCTTGCACCCAGCTATTTTTAGTTTCTAAAGGAACCTCCATACTGTTTTCCATAGTGGCTGTATTAATTTACATTACTACCAAAAGTGTACAATGGTTCCCTTTCCTCCACACCCTTACCAGCTCTGATATTCTCTGTCTTTTTGATAAAAGCCATTTATTGCTATAAACCTTCTTCTTAGTATTGCTTTTGCTGTATCTTATAGACTTGGGCATGTTGTATTTCCATTTTCATTTGTTTCAAGAAATTTTGATTTTTTCTTCTTAGTTTCATTGACGCATTGGTCATTCAGGAGCATGTTGTTTCATTTTCATGTGTTTGTATAGTTTCCAAGGTTACTCTTGTTATTGACTTCTAGCTTTATTTCATTGTGGTCAAAAACAATACTTGGTATGATTTCTTCCTTTTTCAATTTGTTGAGACTTGTTTTGCGGGCTAAGATATGGTAGATTCTGGAGAATGTGCTGATTCAAAAGAATGTATTCTGCAGCAGTTGGGTGAAATGCTCTGCAAATGTCAGTTAGGTCTAGTTGGCCTAGTGTGTAGTTTAATTCTGATGTTTCCTTGTTGATTTGCTGTCTGCATGACTTGTCCATTACTGAGAGTGGGATGCTGAGGTCCCTTACTATTGCTGTATTGCAGTCTATTCTCTCCCTTGAGCTCCATTAGTGTTTGCCTTCTATCCTTTGGTGCTCTGGTGTTGGGTGCATAGATATTTATAATTGTTATAGCCTCTTGCCAGATTGATCCCTTTATTATTATATAGTGACCTTCTTTGTCTCCTCTTATAGTTTTTGACTTTATTTATCTGATATAAGTATAGCCATTCCTTTTGTTTTGTTTTGTTTTTACTTGGGTAGAATATCGTAATATCATTTTTATTCACTTTCAGTTTATGGGGGTCTTTATAGATGAAATGAGTTTCTTATAGTTGGATCTTGTTTCATTATCCATTCAGCCATTTTAGGTCTTTTAATTGAAGAATTAAATCTATTTATATTCAGTGTTATTATTGATAAGGGTTTACTACTGCTATTTTGTTGCTTGTTTTCTTCTTTTTAAACTCTTTTCTTCCTGTCTTCCTTTGTGGTTAAGAGATTGTTTTGGTAGTATGTTTTCATTTGTTGCTTTTTATTTTTAGTGTATCTATTATGGGTTTTTGCATTGTGGTTACCATGAGGCTTACAAAAAATGTCTTACAGATATAACAAGTTATTTTAAAGAGATGACAATTTATCTTAGATCAGAAAAAAGTATAGAAACAAAGCACAAACTAAAAAAACCCTCTACACTTTAACTCCAACCCTCATCACATTTTGACCTTTTCTTTTCTCAATTTACATATTTATATATTGCCAATTTCTTAGTAGGTTGCTATAGCTATTATTGTTTTTGACAGACTTGTCTTACAAGTTTCCTACTAGAGTTTTAAGTGGATTGCAAACCATAATTACAGTACTGGAGTATTCTAGGGTTATCTTTGTACTAGTGGGTTTTATACCTTCAAATCTTTTCTTTTTGTATATTAGTAGTTTTTTTTCTTTCAAATTAAAAAGAACTCCCTTTAGCATTTCTTATAAGATGAGTCTGGTGGTTGTGAATTCTCTTAGTTTTTGTTTGTCTGGGCAGAGTTAATTTCTCTTTCATATTTGAAGAATAGATTTTCTAAATATAGTATTCTTGGGTGGCATTGTTTTTATTTCAGTCTTTTCTGGCTTATTTTGGTTTTTATTTGGTATATTTGCCAAAGAGATTCTTTGTAATTTACTAGCTAATTTCTTATTTCCCCCACCACTAAGTTGCTGCCTCTTTTTTGGTGCTAGATGATGCCTTAAGCACAGGTTTGCCTCAGCTCTAGCAAAGAATCAGAGTGCTGTGAGTCCCAAATGGAAGAAGTCCCAGTGGGAATATCCTGGCAGCGTGGGAAGGCTGGCTAGAGGTTCATGCCTAAGGGACCTGTGGAAGGTACTTCCTACGGCTAGGGCTGCTAAATAGCTGCTCTGATTTGGCATCTCCTTTGGCTTAATTACAGAGCAGAGTTTCCAGGGCTGGGCATGGTAGTCCCACCTCTGACCTTGTCTTTTGCTGTTTTCAGGGATATTTCTCTCTTCAGGCACTTGTGATACTTTCTGTGGGTTGAGGCAGGCACAGGTCTCCTGCCAGGGAACCCAAGGTGACAGGGAAGCTGCTTGTCTACCTTTATCTCACTTTTTCCAGGGTAGAAACTGTGAGTTGGGAGGAATTTTCCCCAAGCTTCATGACAGGCAGACTGTAGGGAGTGGCATTGTGGGTGTGGAAATCTGATTCTCTTAGTCTGTTCTGGGCTTTTTCACTTGTTTGTGGCCCCAGAACTGACTCATCTTCATATTTGAGTTCTGGGATATTGCTGGTGCTAATATCTGCACTATTCGTTTTGAGTTTTCTGTGGACAGGGAAATTAAGCCAGTATGTCACCATTTTAGAACTGAAATTCTCCAAAGTATCCTTTTTTTTTTTTTTTTTTTTTTTCCAAGATGGAGTCTCCCTCTGTTGCCAGGCTGGAGTGTAGTGGTGCGATCTCGGCTCATTGCAACCTCTGCCTCCAGGGTTCAAGCGATACTCCTGCCTCAGCCTCCTCAGTAACTGGGACTATAGGCACGTGCCACCACGCCCAGCTAATTTTTGTATTTTTAGTAGAGACAGGGTTTCACCATGTTGGCCAGGGTGGTCTCGATCTCTTGACCTCATGATCTGCCTGCCTTGACCTCCCAAAGTGCTGGGATTATAGGCATGAGCCACCATGCCTGGCCAAAGTATACATTTTAAGTTGCTATGATAAGCGACTCTCATAGGCCAAATTCTTTTAAACATGACAAGTCTTAAAAAATCAAGTATCCACAGATTCTTTAACATAAAATATTAGTATAAATACTAATTATACATCTTCCAGAGGTTGCACCTAGAAACTTTTTGGAGCAAATAAGACTGTTCATACAATTGCCCAATAGGACAGCAACCTTGTAGGCTTTGAAAGATTCTTTGACACCCATAGGAAGGGATTACATCATTGTATGTAATTTGGGGAATTCCTTCTTAGATATTTGGCCAGTGATATTGGCTGAGAAGCTGACAGTTCTTTTGTCTGTGACCCTAACCAGTACACACTGAGCTCTAGTTATGCTTAATAATAGGAAATGAATGTAAAGAAAGCTGTGCTTACACAGCTTATGTTCCCGAGTTTGAATCATATTATGACTCATTATTTTTCCATCTACATGGAAGTTGGCAACCCCTACACAGACTGCCATACCACAAAGTTGGTTTCAGCAGTTATTTGGCTAAGGTATATATATAGTCTTGCTTTGTCTGTCCCAGGCTGGAGTGCAGTGGTGCAGTCTCAGCTCACTGCACCCTCCGCCTCTCAGTTTCAAGTGATTCTTCTATCTCTGCCTCCCGAATAGCTGGAAATGCAGGCATGTACCACCACACCTGGCTAATTTCATATTTTTAGTAGTGACAGGGTTTCACCACGTTGGCCAGGCTGGTTTCAAACTCCTGACCTCAGGTGATCCACCCACCTCGGCCTCCCAGAGCGCTGGGATTTTAGGCATAAGCCAGGTTAAGATATTTTAATACATTTTTCAAGGAGTTCCAAAGAAGTTAGAACTTGATAAAATTTTGCCTTCTTTTTGTATTCTTCTCTGAAGTGGTCAAAGGCCATATAACCCTTACAGATATTAAAATGATACCAGTCACTTATGGTTTTGCTTGACTATGTGGGGAAAATAGTGCACTATATTTCTTCATCCCCATCTTTAAATGAAGTCAGCTCTTGTGTGGTGGAGGCAAGATGTCAGTCCAGACAAGGGGCCTGGTCTAGGTTTCTCTCCCTTGAAGTCCTCTGTCTCTGCAATGGGCACTTCAGATGTTTATACTCCATTCCTCCAGGCCTAGCCCATATTCTGAAATGGCAAGGCAACCTACCACTCAAGTATTCATTGAGTGCCTGTCATGTTCTTGGGGATGAGAATAGTTCGGTGCATAAAAGAGAACAAAATCCCTGCCCCCATAGGATTTACATCCAGTCACACTCAGTAGACATGTGTGAATCTGGAAGCACCTTTTCTATAGCCTGATAGAGTTCTCACAACAGGTGAGAACTACTTGTCTTGTCTTCGGGAGTCTTGCGCCTTTGGATTTATCCTGTAAAAACTAACCTTGTCCATTGTCCTCCCAGTCTGGCCTTTTACTTCTGGGACAGTCCATCAGAGACTTGAGGAAAAGTTTCTATTTTTCTTTTTCCATTTTCCCAAATTTAAACTCATGAAATATATACACGTTCTCTAAATTAAAAACAACAGGATATTTTACTGACTTTCTGTTCTGAATTAAGATTTACGTTTCCAATCCCCAGAGATATGAACTAAAAACCCTGAAATAAATGTAGATAAGTCACTTGAGCTGACATATGAAGCAGTCAACTTTACTCTGAGATGTTTTGGTTGATCTTTCAAGTTCCTGAAAGTATTTGGAAGTGGTAAACACTGTTCTTCATATGAGATAAAAGGAAGTAAAAAGGACCTTACAGTTAGGTTCATAGTAGAAAACTAATATTAAAGTAAGCCAAAGCAACCAAACAAGAGCATTTGTAAATCACTTGTTGGAGGTAAAACAGGAAGCCTGTGTAGTTCAGGAAAATGGAAGATGAGCTAGCTGAGATCTCATGAGCAGACCAGGCCCAATAGAAACTATAATAACAACAGAGCTCAGCTCCAGGAATTTTTGATGATGACAGAAGATATCCTTTTACTTTTGTGTTAACTGAAGATCTTCAAGTTGAAAGTGTCAAGATCTGCTTAATAGCATATCCTCTGTTGCAATATTAAAAATCATCAGGACACTTGGATCTCAGTGAAAAATCAATGGTTGAAGAATAATTGAAGTATTTAGTCCATAAGGAGGCTTGAAGCTCCCTACACACCTTGAATTTAATGCTAAGTAATTTACAAGTTTTGGAAAATGCTGCTTACTCTAGAAAAACTGACTAACCTTGATCTTGGTCAGCATATACTTGGTAGTTTATATATCACTTATCAATGGTCAGAAAGGGCAGAATACCCAAACTTATCCAACACAAAGATTCACAATTTAACCAATTGTTTCCCAGACACAAGGCTTACTAGATGTGAACATTGTAAACTTTTATTTAGCTTCAACTTATAGAACTTGACATTTTCAGATATGTGTTGAAGATCCTACCAGATGCTTGCTTCTTCTTTGATAATAAACAGGAAAAGAAAACTTCCTCAAAAGGGGAACTTGACTCTTCTCACACACTGAAGACTTTGGAAGCTGGTGGCAATAACTTCATTTGCTCCTGCGAATTCCTCTCCTTCACTCAGGAGCAGCAAGCATTGGCTGAAGTCCTGATTGACTGGCAAACTACCTGTGCGACTCTCCATCCCACGTGCTTGGCCAGCAGGTTCAGGATGTCCGCCTCTTGGTGTTGGAATGCCACAGGGTGGCACTGGTGTCTGGCATGTGCTGTGCCCTGTTCCTGCTGATCCTGCTCATGGTGGTTCTGTGCCACTGTTTCCACTGCCTGTGGTATGTATTTTCATGTACTATAATGTACCATGATGTGAGCCTGGCTCCAGGCCAAAAGGAAGCCCAGGAAAGCTCCCAGCAGGGACATCTGCTATGACGTGTTTGTTTCTTACAGTGAGCGGGATGCATACCGGGTGGAGAACCTTATGGTCCAGGAGCTGGAGAACTTCAACCCCCGCTTCAAGTTGTGTCTTCATAAGCGGGACTTCATTCCTGGCAAGTGGATCATTGACAATATCATTGACACCATTGAAAAGAGCCAAGAAACTTTGTGTTTTCTGAAAACTTTGTGAAGAGTGAGTGGTGCAATGAACCACTCACTGGACTGGACTTCTATTTCCATCTTTTTGATAATAACAATGATGCTGCCATTCTCGTTCTTCTGGAGCTCACTGAGAAACCATTTGCCTTAGTCTATCTGGACTGCTATAGCAAAAATGCCAACAGACTAGGTAGTTTATAGATAATGGAAATTCATTTCTCACAGCCTCCCTGGGTAGCTGGTGAGGAACTCTTCCTGACTCAAAGAAAGCTGTCTTCTCCCTGTGTTCTTACATGGTGGAATGGGTGAGGGAGCTCTCTGAAGTTTCTTTTGTAAGGGAACTAATCCCATTCATGAAGCCTCTGCCCTCATGACCTAATCACCTACCAAAGGGCCCACCTCTAATATCATCACATTGGGGGTTAGGATTTTAACAGATGAATTTCAGGAGGACACAAACCTTCAGTCTATGGCTAGGATCATTCTCCAGCACTTCTGTTAAACTGCAGAAGATAATTAACACCTAGACCTGCCTGGAGTGGCCTACTAATGAAGCTCAGCAGGAAAGGTTTTAGTTAAAGAAAAAATCTAGTTTTTTAAAAGGGAAGTATATGCAACATGAAATATTCTCAGTTTTCAGAATTTGGTTCTATGTTAACCTAGAAGTTTACTACTAGAACAGGTGCAGTGGCTTATGCCTATAATCCCAGCACTTCGGGAGGCTGTGGCGGGCAGATCATGAGGTCAGGAGTTCCAGACCAGCCTGACTAACATGGTGAAACCCTATCTCTACTAAAAATACAAAAATCAGCCAGGCGTGGTGGCGCACACCTGTAATCCCAGCTACTCAGGAGGCTGAGGTGGGAGAATTGCTTGAACCCCAGAGGCAGAGGTTGCAGTGAGCTGAAATTGCCCCATTGCACTCCAGCCTGGGTGACAGAGCAAGATTCTGTCTCAAAAAAAAGAAAAAAAAAGTTTACGATTATTATTTTGCCTAGGCAGTATTTTTGAAATGTCTTTAAAAATTACAGACACATTGACATCTTTTCAGAATAAAAAATTTTGAAAAATATATGTTCATGTATAAAAATCTATAAAATAATGCAGGAATTATGGCATATATTCATTAAGTGGTTTATGATGGATTAATTTCTTATTATTTTATTTGACAATTACAAAATACTTTATGCGAAAAAGACATAAGACTGTGTGTTTTGTTTTGTTTTTTGAAACAAGGTCACACTCTTATTTCCCAGCCTCAACCCCCTGGACTCAAGCGATCCTCCCATCTTAGTCTCCTGAGTAGCTGGAACTACAGGCACAAACTACCATGCCTGGTTAATTTTTGAATTTTTGTAGAGATGGGTTCTCCCTATTTTGCTTAGGCTGGTCTCAAACTCCTGGACTCAAGCAATTCTCCTGCTTTGGGCTCCCAAAGTGCTGGGATTACAGGTGTGAACCATGTCGGTCCTGTGTTTTCAGATAACTTCAGATTAGGATTTCAGTTAGATGCTCAAAACTATGAATATATACAATGAGAGTTATCCTTTCCCCAAAAATATTAATATATTTTATATGCCATGTTGATTTTCTAATTAACTTTTTTTTTTTTGGTAGAGAATGTAGGAGTCCTTATATCTAGATACAGAAGGAGATTTGGAGTTGAGATTTGCCACATATTAACTGTGAGCCATGTGACTCTGGGCAAGTTCTCTAATCACTTTAACCAAAGGAATAGCAATATTGGAATTATTTATTGCATGTGTTATTGTGAGATTCAGATGAAATAATTGATGTGAAGGTGCTTTGAAAATGTCAAGAACTAGGCCGGGTGCTGTGGCTTACACCTATAATCCCAGCACTCTGGGGGTGCCTAGGCAGGTGGATCACTTGAGGACAGGAGTTCAAGACCAGCCTGGTCAACATGGTGAAACCCCATCTCTACTAAATATACAAAAATTAGCCTGATGTGATGGTACGCGCCTGTAATTCCAGCTACTTGGGAGGCTGAGGCAGAGACTTGCTTCAACCTGGGAGGCAGAGGCTGCAGTGAGCCGAGATCATGACACTGCACTCCAGAGTGAGACTCCATCTCAGAAAAAAAAAAAAAAAAAATGTCAAGAACTGAACAAGTATAAGGACTGTGTCTGAGTAGAACGTGCTAATAGCTTTGTGGAGAGTGTAGAACTACCTTCAATACATGTAGAGGACACTGGTAATAATTTGTGGGCAAATAAATGATTTCTACCTGACTTTGCCAGAATATTCTAATTGACGTTGGGATTATAGAGCAATAGCATCAAATCCATCTTAGGCACTTCAACTAGGGAAGAGAAATAGAGAAAAAACAAGTTTTTAGTTTCAGGAGAAATAATTTGAAGGAAGCTTTCTTGTGTCAGAAATCGTAAGGTAGAGAGCTGGAGATTTGGAATTAATAAGAAAGTATTTTCAGCCAGCTGGACAACCTGGATGAAGAAAAATAGTAACATAGTGACCTGTATAGAAAAACCTCTCAATTTCATATTTGTGTCCATTGATTAAGTTTCCCTGATGTTCCATCCATTGGAGAGGATTAAGGATGTGGAACAGGGTAGGAGAAAGAGCCCTGGATTTAGGGTAAAATTCTGGTTTGAAGTCTCAGTTCTGTCATATATGATACAATTCGTATGACATTTTCTTGTGTAAGGGAGAAACAAGAATGCTTGCTCTGCTTCATATCTCACTGTGTGAAACAAATGTAACTATGAAAACAAAGGGCAGATTATTAATATTAAGGCAGTTGAATTGTAAAAGCTTGTTTTCTTCCCTTACATGTTCCTCACTGTGGCGACAGCTAGGTTCTGTGGCAATGAAGAAAATTGATCAATGACTGTTTTTGATATTACTTGGAGAAGCAGGGATGAAATGGGGCAAGGAAAGAACTTAGCTTCAAACTGTAGATTTAAGTGGGAAGCCCAGATCTTTTCATGTTGGGAACTGGGATGGAATGCAGGTGCTAGAGATGGTGCAGCAGTACGGACTGTCACAGGATTGGGGAAAAAAATCCAGGGCTGGCCGGCCTGGTGGCTCACGCCTGTAATCCTAGCACTTTGGGAGGCCGAGGTGGGCGGAGCACGAGGTCAAGAGATCAAGACCATCCTGGCCAATATGGTGAAACCCCCGTCTCTACTAAAAATACAAAAATTAGCTGGGCGTGGTGGCAGGCACCTGTAGTTCCAGCTACTTGGGAGACCGAGGCAGGCGAATCGCTTGAACCCAGGAGGCCGAGGTTGCAGTGAGCGGAGATCGCACCACTGCACTCCACCCTGGCGACAGCGATACCGCGTCTCAAAATAAATAAATAAAAATAAAAAAATAAATTCGGGGCTGTCCTGATCTGTTCCGTTAGGCAAACCTTAGGCAAAATCGTTCTATGTTAATCTGGAGGATGACTGGTGAACTTATTTAAATGCAGGAGAGCACAGACTTGTGGAAGTGGACCCTGGAGATGTACTGGCAGGTGAACAGAATGTTGAAAGGAGAAGCCTGATTCATGAGCGTGAGTTCGGGCTTCCACGGATGGAGAAGCATCAGGAGCAGAGTTTAAAGGCGGTGTGTTTCAGGCGATGTGAGATTCTGGATGCTGGAAGCTTCAAGAAAATACTGGTGGGCACTTAGCCTTCCCTGTGGTTGCCAATCCCACGCGGGCCGCCTCTAGCGTCTCAATTCTCTTTTCCCCGACCCGGAACCTCCGCCAAGCCCCCAGCTCTCTCCTTCGACCCAGCCTGGCCCGGGGCAGCGGTCTGGGCAGGACTAACCTCCGGCCTGACGCAGCCTCATTCGCAGTCACCGGGGGGAGACTGCCGGGGGCGCGGCCCCGGGGGCTCGCTCTGGGCCACCCCATGGAGTGCGGCGCGAGGTCCAGCGTTTCCTCCCGCTGCGGGGCGGCGCGTGCCCAGTGGAAGGGGCGGTTCCTGCACCTCAGAAGGAGGGGGAGCCAGGCCGCGCGGACTTTCCCTTTTGCATACTTCCCAGTCTTGGGCAGGCCGGCTCGGAAGTAGCGAGAAAGCGCAGCCTGGCTGCGGCTCGGGGGCCTCCCAGGTACGTCGTGCGCGCCCCGCTCGCGTGGTCTCTCTGCGCCCCTTCCTGGGGTCGGGTCGGGTCGGGTCGGGTCAGAGGGGAGCTGCAGTCCAGTCACGGGCTCCGGGGACCCCGGGCTCCCGCGCGGCTGCACATGGGCCCCTGGCTCCTGTCCGGGAGGGGACGGCGGGGAGCGCGCCAAGCCACGGGACGCCTGTGCTTCTCTGCGCGGCCCAGCGCGGGAATGTGGACGCCAGCGAAGCCGGCTCTGGTCGGCCCTCGGGAGAAGCAGGGGCCACATGGAAAGGGAGTTCGCGGGTCCTGGGGATCCCATGGTGGGACCCCGCGAGCGCAGTGCCAATGGGCTGTGGCCGGGCCGAGCGCCCTTCCAGTCTTGCTGGTCGCCGCGGGAAGTTTCCGCTGGGGCTCCGGGCCGCCGGCTGCCACTTCACTCGGGAGGGAGGCCCAGGTGGACGGTGGCCCCGGCCCTCCCGCTTCGCTCATTGCTGGTAGGGTCACTTTCTCCGCCTCCTGGGCCCTCTTGGCTCGGAGCGCGGGTGACTTGGATTGGGTAAAGGCTTTAAGAAGCCAGTGAAGTTTAATGCCAGCGTCTCGCAGGGGTGTGTCCCCGCTCGCTGGTTACTGCTAGGACAGAGCTTGGGTTTGGTCACTGTGGCCCAGAGGTGGGAAAGGTTGCGTGCTCTGGGTCTGTCCAGGACCCTCGTTCCCTAACCCGAAGTCTGGTCTCTGCTCCCTGGCAGGTTTCACCCCGCCTCTGCGTTCCTTCATTCTTAGGATATGTGAGTTAGGTCTCTGAATAGAAAACAACTTAAGGCGTTTAAGCAAAGTCGAGTTCTTCAAGTGCTTTGAAGTGCCCTTTACAGCTTCTTCAATTTCCATAAATAAGAACTTGTGTTTAGAACTTAAATGCAAGCCAGGAAAGGCTTTTTTTCCTGTTTGAAAGAGAGAGAAAAAGAGAGAAAGAGGTGATTGCAGGTGATGGATGAGGGGAGAGAAAGAAGAGAGTTCTGGTTGTAAACAAGTCAGTCTGCTGAGATGATTTTAATCTACTGACTCTGTTATTAAGATTTTTACCAAAGAGTAACCGGTAGATAGGGTGGCCTGACTTGAAGGACAGACAGAAACAACCCACAAAAACAAAAGAAACAACAAGAGCAGAACTATTGGAAAATGATTTATTCACCAATATTTTAAAGTTTCTACCTGTTCTAAGCAAAAAACATTTGCATCCTTAAGTTCTTCATAATGTACTCATTTTACAAAAACTGCCAGAAGTTGACAGCATGTTTTGGGAGTTTGAAAGCTATCAGTTAATTTTTTTTTGTACAGTTTTATTGAAACTAACAGAGGAGAAAAAAAATCTAATGGAATACCCCCAAATTTAAAAGAAGGCAAGAAAAGAGAGACAATGGAACATAAAACAAATGGGACAAGAATAAAGTACATAGTTGTCAGAGTCTCTTTTGTGCTGCTGTAACAAATACCTGAGACTGGGTAATTTATAAAGAACAGAAATTTATCTACTCGTTGTTCTGGAGTCTGGGAAGTCCAAGATTGAAGGGCTGCATCTGGTGAGGGTCCTCTGGCTACATTCTGACATGATGGAAGGCATCATATGGTGAGAGAGAGCAAGAGAGGACAGAACGTACTTTTATAACAAACTCATTCTCACAATAGCCTGCTCCATTGGTAATAACATTGATCCATTTATGAGGGTAGAGCCTTAAAAGGTCCCACCTCTCAACACTGTTGCATTGAAGATGAAATTTCCAATTCATGAGCTTTGGGGCACACATTCAAACCATAGCAACAGTTCAATTACTTTAAAGCCCAAAATATCAGTAATTATATCAAATGCAATTTAATACATCAGTAATTAAATGAGAAAGACTAAATTTTTTATGATAGACTAATATTGTCAGACTAGATTTCAGAACAATCCAACAATCAATCATATACTGTTTACAAGAGACACATTTATGGATACTAAAAGGAATGAAGTGAACAGATTCAACCATTTATCAAAAGAAAGCTGTTATGGCAATATTATTATTAGACAAAATAGAATAAGGCAACTAAATCATAACTGTAGGTAAACATTTCACTAGGTTAAACGTTTCACTGAGAAGAGATAAAAATTCTGAATTTCTAAGTACCTGTAACACAATATTAAGAAAGTAGAAAATAGAAAAAGAATAGAGCCAAATTGACAGAACTAGAAAAATATAGAAAAATAGAAAATTCATAGAAAAATCCACAATCATAGTGGGAAATTTTATTATATGCCTCTCAGTAGTGAAAGAAAAAGCAGACAAAAGATCAGTAAGGGTACAGACAATGTGAACACCACAGTGTAGTTGACGTAAGGAACCTATACTGTTTCCAACAGCTGCTGAAATCACAGAACATACTTAAAATCTGATCATATACTGGCTGGGCGCGGTTGCTCACACCTGTAATTCCAGCACTTTGGGAGGCCGAGAGGGGCAGATCATGAGGTCAAGAGATCAAGACCACCCTTACCAACATGGTGAAACCCCGTCTCTACTAAAAGTACAAAAAAAAATCTGACAATATACTGGCTCATAGAGTAAACTGCAATACATCTTTAAGAATTTAAATCATATAGAATATGTCTTCTGACCATAAGGCAATTAAAGTAGAAAGGAACAGAAAAACTTATAGAAGATTCTCATATATTTGGAAATTAATGAATACATTTTTAAATTAACCCATGGGTCAAAAAAATAATCAGAATGAAATTGGAAAATGTTTTTAATGAATTATGGAAAAAATTACATATAAAAACTTGTCAGATGCACCTAAACTGCTTAAAGGAAGATTTATAACC
Organism: Plecturocebus donacophilus; assembly: GCA_004027715.1. Classification (NCBI taxonomy): domain Eukaryota; kingdom Metazoa; phylum Chordata; class Mammalia; order Primates; family Pitheciidae; genus Plecturocebus; species Plecturocebus donacophilus. The sequence continues at coordinate 19,611 of PVKP010038957.1, forward strand.
TTAAGTGCATATATTAGAAATGAAGAGTGACTAAAAATGAATGAGCAAGCAAACACCTCAAAAATTAGAAAAGGGATAGTAAAATAAATCCAGAAAAACCAGAACAGGGGAAATAATAATATAAGAATAGAAATTAGGGAGAGAGATCCAAGATGGCCGACTAGCAACAGCTCAGGAATGTAGCTCCCAGTGAAAGCGCAGAGAACGAGTGGACGCCGCACTTTCCGACGAGTTTTTGTTGCCCACAGACCAGGAGATTCCCGGCGGAGAAGCCACGCGGGTCGCCGGCGCGACTCTTTTGGGCGGCGCGGCTGTTTTGCCGGCACCCAGCGCGGCGCTTCCCGGTGCGGAGTATACGGGACGGACGGGCTCGGCTGGTCCCATCCCCACAAGGAAAACAGCAATTGGAAGCGCTGACGACTGAGAGTTCCACAGCGGGCGCAGTGAACCCGGGAAGAGGGGAACCGGCGTCCGCCAAAGGAAAACTAAGAAACAGAAAAACATCACCGGGCAGAGAGAGATCCAAAATGGCCGCGTAGCAGCAGCTCGGGATTGTGGCTCGCGGTGAGGGCGCAGAGAGCGAGTGGACGCCGCAGTTGCAGACGAATATTTGATGCCCACGGACTGGGAGATTCCCAGCGAGGGAGCCACGTAGGTCGCCAGCGCGACTCTTTTGGCCCGAGCGGCGCTTCTCGGTGCCGAGTGTGCGGGACTGGGTGGTGCCCTTTTGGTCGGGCGCAGCTGGTCCCATCCCCACAAGGAGAACAGCAATTGGAAGTGCTGAGGACTGAGAAGCACAGCTGAACCCGGGAAGGCCCAGCTCTGTGGGGAAGGAGCGCCCCCCGAAGGAAAACTAAGAAACAGAAAAAACTTCATCACCAACAAGCCGGACGTCCACT
>PVKP010038958.1:0-20503 GCA_004027715.1 Plecturocebus donacophilus
TTTTTTTTTTTTGAGACAGAGTCTTGCTCTGTCCCCCAGGCTGTAGTACAATGGCGTGATCTTGACTCACTGCAACCTCCACGTCCTGGGATCAAGTTCTCTGCCGCAGCTTCCTGAGTAGCTGGGACTACAGGCGCCAGCCACAATACCCAGCTAATTTTTGTATTTTTAGTAGAGATGGGGTTTCACCATGTTGGCCAGACTGGTCTTGAACTCCTGACCTCAGGTGATATGCCCACCTTGGCGTCCCAAAGTGCTGGGATTACAAGTGGGAGCCACCGTGCCCCACCCCTTCTACTTATTAAAAAACAATAATAAAGCTAACTGTAAAACAGCTGCAGGCAGGTCTTTCAGGAGATGTTCTAGAAGGCATCGTTATAGACGGCAGCCCCATACATGTTATTGCCTCTGAAGACCTTCCAATGGAAAAAAATATGAAGGTGAAACACATGGATATTAATGACCCTGACCACCTATAGGCCTAGGCTAATGTATGGGGTTGTATCTTGATTTTTAACAGAAAAAGTTTAGAAAGTAAAAAATTAAAAATTATTTTCAAAATTAAAAAAGATTATAGAATAATAATATAAAGAATGAAAATAGTTTTGTATAGTTGTACAGTGTGTTTATGTTTTAAACGGTTATTGCAAAAAAGTCAAAACTTTAAAAAAATTTTAAAGTCTATAAAATAAGTAAATTATGATAGATAAAGTTAATGTAAGGTCTGCAGTAGTGCATAGTAATGTCTTAGGCCTTCACATTCACTCACCACCCACTCAGTGACTCACCTAGAGCAACTTCTAGTGCTGCAAGCTCCATTCATATACTTACCATTGTGTTACAATTGCCTATAGTATTCAGTATAGTAACACACTGTGCAGGTCTGTAGCCTACAAACAAGAGACTATTCCTTGTAGGTTATGTGTGTGATAGCCTATACCATCTAGGTCTGTGTAAGTACACACTAAGATGTTTACACAGTAACTAAATCACCTAATGACACATTCCTCAGAACATATTCTTGTTATTAAATGATGCATGATTGTATAAGCTAAATTTTCTTCTCACTACTTGAATTCAAGTAATAGCTGATGAGCAGGACTTAAAAAGCCATTAAAATATGGTCTTCATTTTTATAGTATACTCAGTATCTACATGACAATTTCCCTTTGTGCATAATCACAAGGGACTTTTTGAACATCCCTATGAACAGTTTTTTAAAAATTATTAAACACCATTGCCATTATAAATACAAATAAAAGCCCACAGTCTTTTATTGCAGTGAATTGATACCTTAGGCTTTTTAAGCAGCAAGCATCATGAGGTGCCTATATCATGCTGGCTCTTTATTTTTACTCTAAATTTGTAGTTTATCTTTTCCTCATTTTGCTTTTCATGTATAGTATTTATGATACAGAACTGTGACTGCTTTGAAAGGACTGTATGAAAGTTAGAACGACATTCTTCACATTAGAATGACAGGCTATGTGAAAAATGTATATGTTTATATTTATATAGTTACATATGCATATTTATATATATTTATATGTATATTTATACACACAAATATATATGTGTATAAATTATATTCCAAGTTATTTCATAAGAGTTCAGTGTTTTTCCGTGGGAACAAAATTTATTAATTTATAAGGCAGAGATATCCAGGCTTTGCACCCCTCTTTTCATGATGTGCAGAGTTGTAATTGTCTGGTCCCCTGTGCCCCAGCAGTTAACCACAGGCAGTCTACCTGGAGTGGGCACCTGTATCTCTCAGGCTAGACAAAGGCTTTCAAGAGGCACATGGGGACAACATTTTCTTAAGAGCTCAGTTCCTAGAGGTTTAACTTCCATCTGTTTACTTTCCTAGAACATATATACTTGAGAATGTGCTATGGCCATAGACCCATGGTGATCCTCCTCGCCTCCCTTTCCCATTCAAAATGAACTTCTCTTTGCAAGCATAAGTCATGATTCTCACTCCTCCAGAATCTTACTAATGCCTTCCTTACACCTATGGTGTAGAAACTTGAGGTAGTGCAAATGGACTATTGAAGTGCTGGGGTCAACAGAATCTCCTTTAATTAATGCTCCATAAAGCCAAACTCCGCTTCCTAATTTCTCCCAGTTTATTTCTCTAAAGGGTAAAGCATGGCATTAGATATAGCACATTTTTATCTCTTTTGCAGTGTTCTGAATTCAGAAAGGTTCTCATCAAAATAGGTACCATCAATTTATTTGAATTAAAAACATGAAGCCATAGTTTCAGACAGAAAGTTAGTCTGATTTGCAATTGATTTGATAATGAAAACTAATTTTGCCAATTAAGCTAAATGGTAGACATCTTTCATAAGTGCAATGAGTTAAATCTCCCCGTTTTAATAAAAATATTTAAAATACTATATACAAAATATAACAAATGTATTTTATTTTAAAAATTCGATATATTTAAAATTTTTTTGCAAATGTGTATTATAATTAACAGAATTTTCACTTCATAACCCATTCTAACTTTATTGAATTAAGCAAAGTGCCTCTAGCTGAAAGAGTAACAAATATAAATAAAAACTCCTTTGATAAAGGGCCAGCCTTTTGGTGCATTTTTCAGAGAGAAGGGGAGTAAATAAATGACTCTAATGACAAAGTTACAAATCACTTTGCATCAGGTGGGTTCCAGTTATTTGCTTTCAACAAAGGAATTGAGTTTTCAGTTGCTATAGCATTAAAGATAATTCTTGTTGATAAATCACTATATGAATTTTGGCATTCTGAAAGGAATTCAGAGAAATGAGTCACTCCTGTGAGACAACTCTTCCTATTATCATATGAACTATTCACAAAGAAAAAACTGGGAATACTGTTGATGTTGCTCACTGTTTTGTTCTAGAAATAGGTAATATTGAGATACAAGAACAATAGCACCCAAAATGCATTTCTACACTTAAAATTTAATTGTCAAAATATGTTGTATGTGTGTGTGTGTGTGTGTGTGTAAGTACGTGGTTTGATCAAGATTGTATTAATAATGAAGGTAATAACAATGCAAATTAAATTTTGGCATGTAAAACCACACAGTTACAATACATTTAAAAATTTAAATTTATATACATATTCAAGATGTTGAATAATCCAGCAATTAATAGATTTTTGAAGCATAAATATATATTACAGTAAGTTAAAATGCTGTGGGTAAAATAGAACAGAAATATTCCCTTCAGAAGGAAAGGAAGGATGTAAAATAGCTTTTAAGGAAGAGCTTCTTCATGTTTATATAAATGAAAAATGATGGAGTTTCACATTGCTATGGCATTTAGATTCCACTAGGCACATTTAAAGTAGTGATATTAAGGTTTTATTTTAAAAAATCAGTATATACAATGAACTTAAAATCTTTTTATTTAAAATTATGATGCAAATTTAAATATTAACCTAAAAGATAAGAGAGGACACATAATTTTTAAAAACTATTTTATGAGGCAAAAAGGTAAAATGCCTCTACTGTGAACTCTGTAGAATTCTGACAATAGGTCACTGGCAGTATGTTACATTGCTTTAAATGTCAGCATTATAGTTCTGGTAAGTGATTTTTTGAGTCTAGTTGAAAATCTGTACTTAGAGTACCTTGGAGACAATGATCAGAAGAAGGAACAAATGAGCAAGGCAGGCAACCTTCTTAATTCAATGCTTGCAGAGAGGGAGTCCATGAAACTGCAGGTGACCTTGGGCACAGTGATCACAAGCTGGTAAAGTTTAGGTTGAATTCTAAGGAAAATGAAAAGTTCTACTAGTAAAATGACTTTTTAAAATGTTTCAGCAGGCTTTGATACTAAATGAAAAAAAGCCATGGAGACAAGATAAAAGGGGCAAAGGAGTCTGAAAGTAGACATTCATTTAGGGGAGGATGTTAAAGAAAGCTATTTGCATTCACAGGAAGACAGGAGATGTATAGAAGTCAAGAAAGTTATTTGGTGAAACAAATTACCATAGAAAATGAAAAACAAAAAGACTCATTTTAAAAAGAAGACCTCAGTTCACCTTTCTACAGAGTAAGGAAGAGAAAAAGAAAGAGATGTGCTTTGTGCAAAACATAAGGAAAAATTATACTTAAAAAAAATTTAAGATTATGCAATGACATGGTTTTGCTGCATCCCCACAGAAATCTCATCTTTAATTGTGGCTCCCATAATTCCCACATGATGGGGAGAGGCCTGGTGGGAGATAATTAAATCATGGGGGCCATTTCCCCCATACTGTTCCCATGGTAGTGAAAAAGTCTCATGAGGTCTGATGATTTTGTGAGGGGTTCCTCCTTTCACTTGGCTGTCATTCCCTCTTGCCTGCCACCATGTAAGATGTGCCTTTTGTCTTCCACCACGATTGTGAGACCTCCACAGCCACATGGAACTGTGAGTACATTAAACCTCTTTTTTTAATAAATTACCCAGTCTCAGGTATGTCTTTATCAGCAGCATAAGAACAGACTAACACATGTAGACAGAAAGGTAATGAGAATTAGTACACATTCATTGAATTAGGAACAAAATATAGACCATAACTGATAAAAGGAAGGAAGAAAAAAATTTTGAAACTGCTTTTCTGACATTAACTTGACTTAGAGTATTTCCTCTGCCATATTAATCACACACAATAAATATTTAATAAGCATATACTGTATCTAAGGCACTCTGTAGGTACACACAGACACACCTTGGTCCCTGCTGATGAGTTGTGTAGATCTCATGGGAAAGCAAAAGAACATAAAAATAGCTACAAGAACTAGTGGCATGTTTAGAACCAAACAAGAAATTCAGCAAGGAAGGAAATAAATTTTAACTTGGGTAGACAGGAAAAAATTTATGCTTTTACTTATTCTTTCTACAAATATTCACATGCATATTTTGTGCCAGCATAGAATGCTTGGTGATGCTTCCAGGGACCTCCTGAAAATGTTGATGATATCTGAAGTTCTAGCTCCATTCACCTCCCTGGCATGGCAGCCTGCAGTTTGAAGCTAAAATATATGTTTCCCATTTGCATGCAGCCTGCAGTTTGAAGCTAAAATATATGTTTCCCATTTGCATGCATGTGTCATTGACCATCAGTTGACCAAGTCATTTTTAATTTCTTAGTATCTCAGTTTTGCATTTCATTGTAACAGAATTAAGTCTGCCCACCTTAGTGTGATGATCAAGGCTTTTCATATTCTAGTCCCAATTTTCCCTCCAGCTTCACCTTGCCATCACCCTCCTCTAGCCCGTCCATCCTTTTATGTGTTCTCCACTCTTTTGATGTTATGCCTCCCTTCTGAAAACACTTCATAGTGTTTTAGACACCTGTTCTTTCACTCTTGTTAGTGCCTCTGCCTCAAATACACCTTTTTCTCTCTGGTTTTGAATGCATGTTTCCTTCACTTCTGTTTCCTGAAATCCTCTTCATCTGTCCTCAAATTTTCATTCACGGGCTGGCTCTTCCATGCAGCCTTCCCAGACCCTGCAATCAAAATGATTCCCTTTCTCTGACTTCCCATGGCAATTATTTCTTCTCTTTATGACATGTGAAGTTTCCTGGTCTTGTATTTAACACCCTCTTTTGACTCTCATCAAAGAGTGAACTCCTTGAGCAAGTTGTATCTTCCATCAGCACAGTACCAGGCATGGAAAAAACTTGGAAAAGTTTGTTGACTGAAGTAAAACACAATCATTTAAAATGGTGATGCTCATAACATATAGCTGGTATAAACATAAGCATCATTAGTTGGTTATAAGCATCTTACTTTTCAGAATTCATCCATAAATCCTCATATAAGGCAGGACATAGGATAGATATTCAATAGAGGTTTAGTGGTTGTGTCTGAATGTCAGGTACAGCAAGAGGAAAGAAAAACAGCTTGTTCTTAGCATAGTCACTCACAGGGTAATTGTTTTCAGACCTCTATCAGTGCTTGCACCTCTGACACTGTATTTTCCTCTCTGAGCCTCTGTCACAAGTGACACTAAAGTCCTCATTACAGAAAACATTTGCTTGCATATTCTACAGGTGCTGAGGCTTCCCAAACTTCCCAATGAAGTTGAAAAGTTAATTGCCTAGTGACTTGGTAGTCTTTGTAATTTACTTTACTTATCTGTTTGTGGTGATGCTGATATAAACCTACTGAGCTGCCAGTCATACAAAAGTGTAGCATCTACAAAATACAGTCTATATTACTTGAGAATGATAATAAATGACTATGTTACTGGTTTATGTATTTACTATAATTTTTATTGTTATTTTAGAGTATACACCGTCTACTTATTTTTTTAAAATAACTGTAAAACAGCCTTAGGCTGGTCCTTCAGGAGCAGCCATTGTTATCATAGGAGATGACAGCTCCATGCATGTTATTGTCCCTAAAGACCTTCCAGTGGGACAAGATGTGGAGGTAGAAGACAGTGATATTAATGATCCTGACCCCATGTGGGCCTAGGCGAACGTGTGTGTTTGTGTCTTGGTTTTTAACAAAAAAGTTTAGAAAATAAAAGAATAAATTATTTTAAAAACATAAAATGTTTATAGAATAAAGATATAAAGAAAAATATTTTTGTACAGCTCTACAGTGTGTTTGTGTTTTAAGCTAAGTGTTATTTTAAAAGAGTCAAAAAGTGTAATGTATTAGTCTGTTCTCACACTGCTATAAAGAAATACCTGAAACTAGGTAATTTATAAGAAAAGAGTTTAACTGGCTCACAGTTCCTCAGGCTGTGTAAGAAGTATGGCTGTGGAGGCCTCAGGAAACTTACAGTCACGGTGGAAGATGAATAGGAAGGAGTTACATCTTATGTGGCTGAAGCAAGAGGAAGAGAGAGCAGGAGGAGGTGCTACACATTTATAAACAACCATATCTCATGAGAACTTACTCACTCTCATGAGAACAAAAAGGGAGAAAAATCTACACCCAGGATCCAATCATCTCCCACCAGGCCCTTCCTCCAACATTAGGGATTACAATTTGAAATGAGATTTGGGTGGGGACACAAATTCAAACCATATCATACCACCTTTGGCCCCTCCAAAATCTCATGTCCTTCTCAGATTGCCAAATAATCACCCCTTCTCAGCAGTTCCCCAAAGTCTTAACTCATTTGAGCATTAACTCAAACATCTACAGTCCAAAGTCTCATCCCTTTGTCAAATCACTGTTATATTTACATGACCTTGACTATCTGCCAAAGCTAGGTGTATGGCTCCTCTGGAGGGAGAAGCTCAGGGAGCTTTCTGGGGGCTAGGGAGCTCACACACCTGAGTGAGTGATGCTATTGTGATTTCTAGAGGGATGCCTGATTGAAGTTTATGAATCTCAATCTTTGGCTCAATTTATTGACTTGCCTCTGCAGAACCCACATGTGCATTTAAAACAAGGAAGTAAGTCTAAACAACTAGTTTAGACTACTATTCTAAACTAGTTAAGACCTTTAACTAAGAGAGGAGTAGATGAAGTCTCATGATTGGTTAGGTCTTGTTTTGTTTATAAAGGAAAGAGACATTTATTTTAGTCTTTGTGTCATCCCATCATGTTCCTTATTATGTGACGTGGTGCTAAGACAATCTTAAATCAGAATAAGCCTAAAATCATTTATCATGAAAGTGAATAAATCTGTACTTTTTAGTTTACCTTGTTTCATCAGCCTTCTCAGTAGTTGTTATATTCTAGAGGAGGGATGAGGTCTGAGCTGTCCAGATCTGTATAATAACAGGCCGTGCAATTACAACTGTCTTATTGTGTAAACATACCATTCTCACGTTTAGAAGTGAAAACACTTCTCAGTCAGTTGTTTTTCAATGTTTTCGTTGAAACCGTGCAACATATCTTTATTTAAAATGTCTATCTATTCAACATTATATATATAGTTGCAGGGATTTATATAACTGTACCAGGTAAAAAGAACAAGAACAAGATGTCACAAGTACCAAACTATTAGCCTCCACTCCAGAATAGTGGGAGCAGATGAATTTGGTCACTCTTGATGGGAATGTACTGTTTCTTGACATGAAAACAATTCTATGTTATAAGGCAAAAGAAAGTTTCTGAAGCTCTGAAGAGATCTTGTAAGTGCCACTTGGAAAACATACTTTGATATATAATTTTTACCAAACTAATAAATGTTCATTGAAAAAAAACTTATAAAATACAGATAATCCCCCAAATAAAATTGTCTACATTCTCAAAATCAAAGAGGACTGTTGTTAATATTTTATTATGTGTCTTTACTAAATTTTTCTATGTATATACACATTTATAGTTAAATAATCATAATGATAATAATTACTAATAGTTATTTAGCATTTAATATGTTCTAATCACTTTGGATGCAACTAGCTCAGTAAAGAACCCCAAACGAACTTCTATGGCCATTTTATTATTCAATCTATTTTACATAAGATGGGATTGAGGCACAGAGAGATCAAGTAACTTGCCCCAAGTACACAACTAGTAAATGCCAGACTATGATTTGAACCCAGGCAGCCTGGAACCAGAGACCAACCTCTTATATTGTGAATACTATTTTGAAATCTGTATTATTCACTTAAAAATGTATTGGGAATGTCTCCTCATGTCACTAAGTATCATCTATGTACATCATTTCTAAACGACTATGTAGTGTTTATTTATAAGCATGTATCGTAATTTATTCATCTAATGCCCTATTGCAGGATATCCAACTACGTCAACTTTGAAATTTTAAAGAATTCTATGATATACACCCTTGAAACTAAATCTTTGCTCATATACTTACTTAATGATTAGGTTAGAATAGAGTTAAATTACTAACAGATCTTGTATTGATAACATCTTATTTCTTAATGGCCCACATTCCTCCTTAGAGTAAAAGGATCTCTAACTTGTTCTTAGGAGCCTGGATCAGGGCTGTGTTGAGGAATATTTTTCTCCCAGGGCTTCTCTCTTCTTCTTGTTACTCAGTTTGTTTATGATGACCTGTACAATGTTGGTGAAAGAGACAGGCATCACGGTGTTTGGAGTGTGATGGCATTATGTCCTCTTTTTCCTTTCCCACAAGCAAGATAAGTCAAGGTCATAAGTCATTTTAAAGTTTTAATATCAAGTAGCAGGAAGACTATTCAGAGAAAATTTCTTTAAACATTGGTTTTCAAACTGCCCTTTAAAAAAGTAGGAATAGGACTCTTTCTAAGGTGATCTCATATGGCACCCCATCATAATAAATAACATTTATTTTATTAGTATAAATTTATTTTATAAACTAAAACCTTTAGCATTTACTTATTATAAAATCAATCAATAAAAAATTTGGAAAGGGATAATACCTGTTGGCTGCAAATGTATATCTACTTTCAATTTATTTCAGTTTTTTGTTTCAGTTGTACAGTTTTGAGAAAATTCTTAATCTACACAAATACTTGCCAAATAATAATAGTGTCTTTATAGCTTATGAATTTCTGAACATTTTTTAATTAAATAGATTCAAGGTTTGTAAAAGTATTCCATAAAAAGTTTAGGTTCAGAGTTGTGTACTTAAACAAAAACAACAACAGTAAATATAAATGCTATAAGTATTTATAACAGAATATTATTGAAATGCATCTTGCTAATTATTTTGGTTATTGTAAAACTAAATAGAGTTTGTGCAATACAAACATTCATGGAGTACATGTGTCTAGTTTTTGCCTGTTGTTCACTGGCATTCAACACACATATGCTGTAGGAATATATTTGCCTGAAGAATTTTACAGGTATTGACATGGATAGGCTTGAGCTATTAAAAAAAAAGAAAAATACAGCCAGACTTTTAACTCCCTCATCAATGACACATTTTAATTTACAGTTTACATGAGGACACAGAGATTCTTTGAGGTTAAGTCACTTAAGTTAGACAGTGGCCATGTATGAGTGAATCTCTGGCATTAGACTTTGAGTCCTAACTTCATTTTACCTGTTCATGGTTCCCTCATGTTAATCCTCTGCTTGTTGAATAGTTATCTGTGGTGACAGACTCAGGGACTGTTTAACCCTCTTTATGAGCTCCCCTAAAACTGTTAGCTCTAAAGACAGAGTCATCAGAGTAAACAGAAAACCCACAGATAGGTAGAAAATATTGGCAAATGATACATCTAACAAACAACTAATATCCAGAATCTACAAGGAACTCAAACAAATCAGCAAGAAAAAAACAAATAATCCCATCAAAAAGTGGGCAAAACAATGAACAGTCATTTCTCAAAAGAAGATATGCAAACAGCCAAAAAATATATGAAAAGATGCACAACATTACTAATCATGAGGGAAATGCAAATTAAAACCACAATGAGATACAACCTTACTCCTGCAAGAATGGCCATAATTAAAAAGTCAAAAAACAATAGATGTTAGCATGGACATGGTGAAAAAGAAACACTTATACATTGCTGGTGGGAATGGAAGGAAATTAATGCAACCTCTATGAGAAACGAGATTTCTTAAAAAGCGAAAATAGATCTACCACTTGATCCAGAAATCCCACTACTGGGGATCTAACCAAAGGAAAATAAATAATTTTATCAAAAAGATACCTGCCCAAGTATAATTATTGCAGCACAATTCACAGTTGCCAAGATATGAAACCAACCTAAGTGCCCGTCAACCTATGAGTGGATAAAGAAAATGTGGTATATATACACCATGGAATACTACTAAGCCATAAAAAAATGAAATAATGTCTTTTGAAGCAACTTGGATGGAGCTGGAGGCTATTACTGTAAGTGAAGTAACTCAGGAATGGAAAAACCAAATACCATGTTCTCACTTATAAGTGAGAGCTAAGCTGTGGGTACACAAGGGCATACAGAGTGTTATAGTGGATGTATGGCAACTCAAAAAGGGGAGATGTGAGGGGGTCAAAGGAGAAAAAACTTCATATTGAGTGAAATGTACACTACTTGAGTGATGAGAGCATTAAAATCTCAGACTTCACCACTATAAAATTCATCCACATAACCAAAAGCTACTCGTACCCACAAAGCTCTTGAAATTAAAAAATATATTTTTTAAAAACCTGTTAGCTCTAGAATGTACAATCTCCTGAGTGTGGTTGCCATTGAACCTTGTCTGGGTCTACAGATGTTTGTAAAAGCTGAGTCACACACAGCCTAAGGAGTGAAGCAGTGGAAAAGAACATTTAGAGCTGGTTCCATTGACAGGAACAGTGATCTGAGATCATGTGGGGTGAGTAAGGATGATATGCCAAGACTACTCACACTGGTGATGCCAGCTCCCAACAGGTGGATATTGTCCCAAGATCTGTTCTGGTGGTAATTCATCATAAGGATTAAGTGTAATCATATCTTTCAGAGACCCATCTTGTGTCTTATGTGATTTGGTTTTAGACAAATGACCACAGAATGAAAACTCTTGTGTTCGTCACATGCTACAATCACATGCATAAATTTTATAGCTGAAGATATACAAATAAAAAAATGTCACACAACCCTTGCCCTAAGCTCTTCTTCCCCACTCCTAGGCCTTTGCATTTTCCCATAATCTTACCTATATTTTCTTTTTTTAAATTAAATTAAATTTTATCTCGTTATTTATTTTATAAATTTATATTTTAGTTGACAAATAATAATTGTATGTATTTCTGGAGAACAGTATGGTGTTTTCATAGATGTATACATTGTGGAATGATAAAATCAGGTTAATTAACATACCTATCACCTCAAATACTTAACATTTTCTTGTGGTAAGAACATTAAAAATCCTCTCTTTAGCTATTTTGAAATATGCAATATATTATTATTAACTGTAGTCATTATGCTGTGCAATAGAACACCAGAACATATTTCTCCTATCTAACTGAAATTTTGCACCCTACATGGTTTGGCTCTGTGTCCCCACTCAAATGTCGTCTTGTGGCTCCCATAATTCCCAAGTGTCACGAGAGGGACCTGGGGGAGATGATTGAATCATGGGGATGAGTCTTTCCCATGCAATTGTCATGATAATGAATGAGTCTCACAAGATCTGACGGTTTTAGAAATGGGTGTTTCCCTGCACAAATTCTTTTTTTGTCTGCCACCATGTGAGATGTGCCTTTTGCCTTATGCCATGATTGTGAGGCCTCCCCAGCCACAGGGAACTATAGATCCAACAAACCTCTTTCTTCTGTAAATTGCCCAGTCCGAGGTATGTCTTTACTAGCAATATGAAAATAAGCTAATACAGACCTATTCATCAACACCTCCCCTTTCCCATTCACAACCCCCTCCCATAGCCTCTGGTAACCACCATCCTACTCTCTATTTCAATGAGTTTGAAATTTTTAGATTCTGGATAGAGATCATAGCTATTTCCCCAAAGAAGGCAACAGATACATGAAAAAAAAATGTACAAAATCTCTAAGAGAAATACAAATTTAAACCACAATGAGATACAATCTCACATCTATTAGAATGGCTATTATCAAAAAAACAAACGATGTTGGTGAGGATGTGGAGAAAAGAAAACACTTGTACACTGTTGGTGATATCATAAATTAGTATAGCCATTTTAAAAACAGCATGGAGGTTCCTTAAAAAACTGTAAATAGAATTACTATATAACCCAGCAATGACTTATATTTTCTTTGCAGCCTTCTCAAACCCTCCTAGTTCCTCCCAGTGGGGAGCCCCTTGGCATGTACTTCTGGTCTGACTACAAAGCAATGAGGCACTTTGTTGTTAATGTTAGAGACACCAGTCATTAAGCCTATCAGAATTAACAGGACCAGTAATTAAGTCTATTAGAATTCTACAAACTACACAAGAGGATAAGTTGATGCTAGTCAGTCACATGTTATATTCAAATAGCTACTTTAGTCACCTATTTTCATGAAAGAATTTGAGCATATGTATTTTTACCTATAGATGATTAATGGTAAGAATAACTGACACATATTAGAAATTTAAGCACGAACTGAGATTTTCTCCCTCTGTTAAATCCATAAATAGCAGCCATTTGACAAACAGATTCTTAAGCTTTTAATGGCAGTAATTAGAAGGCCCTATCTCTTTTGAACTTTTCTTTTCTGTGATTGATTTATTTTCAGCCTTGTCAGATGAAAAACTTTAACTTAAAAAAAATGAGTTTTTTGTGTGCATTTAAAAAAACTCTCTATGCCTTTTTTCTCCTTGATATGAAGATGATGGGTAGACTATTGAGTGGTAATAAGCTGGGACAAGTCATGACATTCTGATCATCTTCCTGGCTTGCTGTGTGATCCTTGCAGATTGTCTAACAGCCTGGTGCTCAGTTGGCTTTTTGTAGATCCCAGTATGTGAAACAAAGACAAGGAGCCCACCATCAAATTGACCCAAGCTTATGTCAGGCATGTGTTTTACCATGAAGAACTAATAGTGCCCTAAAACTCATGAGCTAGAGGACCTACTCTTGACTTACATGAGGATGAGGATATCTCTCCTTTCTTTCTTCTCAACCAATTGGAATAACTGCATTGCCCATTTTACTTTCTAGAAAGCCATCTATAAATCCCTCTTGCTTCCCACTTTCTTCTTGCATCCTCTTTCCACCTGCCTCCTAACTTCATGGTGCTTTACCTTACTGACAACAGGAGTGACAACTAACTGCAGACCCTTCCCTTTTCCCTTTAATTAAGTCCAGAACTATTTTAATGTCGTAATTGTAGTCATGTCTCCTCTGGTCTTATGACTTTCCAACCCACAGATGGATGCCTACATTCATTTCTTTCCACTTTATCCTGTCACTGTTAAGCCAGGCTTTTCTCAAAGGGGGTAATTGTCTCTTTTATTAGTTGAATAATCCTACCTAACCTTCTTCATAATGACCTAGCATATGTTCTGTAAGAGGACTGAACCTGCTGACATGTAGCATAGAAACCCCATAACTAATAGTTTCAAGTTCTGTGCTTTTAAAAACATTTAGGTCTTAACACCCAAAAAGTCTCCATCAATGAAAGCATTTATTCATTTATTTATTCTGTATGTATCCTGTGTGTGGCATTCTACTGGACCTTAGATATAAAGCTAAGAACAAGATGGATATGATTCCTGCCCTCAAAGTGCTTACAGTCTGATGAGGGAGGCAGATACCACACAGTGGTTAGAGTATAATTGATTATCATAATTGTAATCAATTGCTACAAATGGCAAGCTCAGAATTCCATTAAAATATATGACTGGGAGACTGGCCTGATATAGGACCAACAGGTTTGTATGCCAGCTGTGCAATAACAGACCCATTGCATTGAGACAGGAGGGATTCAGCAGAGGAAGTTTAATGACTGCAGGGCGCTGAGTGAGGAGTTGGAAGGAGACTCTCAAATCCATCTTCCTGAGGAATTCTGGGCTAGGATTTTTAAAAGGATCATGGAGGGCAAAAGACTGGATAATTAGGTTTGTTGATTGGTCAGGGCAAGGGGGGTGAACTCATCAGAATTTGGAAACTGCATTCTTTGGTGATAAGGCTTCTCATGGGGTCCCTCAGACCAGTTGAGTCAATGAGGTCCTTTGGCCCTGCTAATGTAGTAGTTTCATCAGTATGTAGAACCTGAAGAAGTATCTCAAAGGAAAAACCTAATGTTTCATAATGTTCAAGTTTTTCTCTACAGAGCAGTTAAGGAGAAGTAAAATCTTAAAACAGAGTCTACATGATTCTAGGACAACAGATAACAAACAACTATAAGGAAGCAGGTCAGAGAGTGAGCTAACTTTATGATTAGTGCTGCAGGCTGGGTTTACGTTGGTTTATCCCTCTCCCTGTTCCCTGACTAGTTTTGATTAATTTTATAAAGTTTATATGGGCAATTTCAGGATAATGACACATTAATGTCTCTTAAGCACTAACTATGCACCAGCCAAGCATCACAACAACCCTATGAGACAGGGGCCATTACTATTTTCATGTTTATACCAGAAGAAACTGAGGTCCAAAAATAACCAGCCCAAAGTGAAACAGCAGGGATGAAGTTGGAATTTGGACCCAAGTTTGTATGATTCTAGAGACTATATCATTAACCTGTGTGCACCTCCACTTATCACAGAAGGAACAAAGAACAAGTGTCAGGAGACCTTCTAGCACATCTGCTACCAAGGCCTGGCACCCCTTTGTACTGTGAACCAGTTGTGTTATATAAAATTGAATAATTCAAACTTCAACGTTTTGGAACTTAAAGCTATTTTGAGCCTTGAGAGGAATGTGGCTATGTGGCCCAAGTCATGTAGTATGTAGCTGAAGCTTTGCTTTTTTTCCTGCAATAATGAGAAAAGACAGAATGATGTTGCCACGGATAGGACCCCTTTATCCTACATTACAGAATGTTAAAGCGATCTTCCTTGAGCTATAGCAAGCTGTAGCCCATCAAATCACTGTAATGTTTGTATTGACCTTATATGGCAAATGTTGTAACCCTGCTAAACTTCTCTGTCTCTGCCATATTAAATCTTAACTTCAGCTAGGTGCAATGGCTTATGCCTGAAATCTCAGCACTTTGGGAGGCTGAGGGCAGGTAGACCACTAGGTCAGGAGTTTGACACCAGCCTGGCCAACATGGTGAAACCCCATTTCTACTAAAAAAAAAAATTACAGAAGAAGAGCCGGGTGTGGTGGTGCACTCCTGCAATCACAGCTACTCAAGTGGCTGAGGCAGGAGAATCATGAACTCAAGAGGTGGGGGTTTCAGTAAGCCGAGATTGCACCACTGCACTCCAGCCTGGGCAACAGAGCCAGACTCCATCTCAAAAATAAAACAAATTATAGGCACATTTGAAATCTTTATCACTTCCTATTTCTCCTCCCTCCTTAGAAGTAACCATGATCCTGAATTTGGTGTTTATCATTCCTATCCTATATAAGTATTACTTTGAAAGTAGAATACCATAAATAACAAATGGCATTATTTGACTTATTTTCAATCTTTGAACAAATATTATCATTCTGTTTATTATCCAATGCCTTCATAATTTTGTTTTTGCCTTCTTTGACTCAGCTATGAAGGATAAGATAGATTTACCAACACAGGGGCTTTGTTCCTAGACTTCCTCCTGCTCTTCATCTGCTTCTTTCTTTCATTCACTGATTCATTCATTCATCAGCAAGTTTATATTGAATATCTACCACTTTTCCAGCCACTGTTACCCAGCACCAGGGATCTTCTGGTGAATAAGAAAGATAAGCTCTTTGCTTCTGGGTAGTCCCTTCCAATGAGGAAGACAGATAATGAACCATCAACAATTGCGTGAACAATGTAAGTACTGTGAAGAGAGTGGGGGACGTCCTCCCTGTGCCAAGGATGTCTGAGCTGAGAACTGATTGATGGTGGGAGCCATCCCTGCAATGATCTGGCAGAGGGTTCCAGGTTTGAAGGTGATGAACAAGTGAAGAGAGATGGGGTGAGGGCAGAGAGCAGGCAGCATAGAGATAATGAAGGGTGGTGTTGGCTGGGAAGCCAGTATGGATCTTATTCTGAGTGTAACTGAAAGACATTGGAGTCTTCTGGTTTGTTTATTTGTTTTGTTTCACTGTGGTATGGGAGTGAAATAATCAGATTTGCTTTTTTAAAAGTTCAAACTGGTGGCTGTGTGAAGAAAACAACCCTGTTAGGAGACTGGACAGCATTCTGTGAGAGGTGGAAGGCTCTTGAGGAGAAGCATTAACAACGGCAATGAAGGGACATGGGCAATTTGGGGGTATACTTTAGATGTAGAATCAACAGGACCTGATGGAAGATGAGACGAAAGAGGAGAGAGGGAATCAAGAATCTCTGGGTTTTTTGCTTGAGCAAGTTCTTCGTTGGGAGAGAAATATTAAAGAGGAATTGGCTTGGGGTAGGGGGTTAGGGGATAATAAAGTCTCAGGAAGAAATGATGTCCCAAAGGAGAGAGAAAAGGGATTTGTGTGTTTGTGTAGAAGGGCAGTAGAGAGAAAAATGAGGAGTCAGGTGAGCCATGGTAACTTTCAAAGGAAAGATATCAGTAGAATGGTGAGTCAGAAGTCAGATTTTCAAGAAGATGGTGAACATCAGGAAGCAGAGACAGTGCCAGTTTTTTCTCACAGTGTGTCCCCAGTTCCTAGCACTGTGTGTGGCAAATGGCAGGTGCCCTTCAATCATTTGTGAAGTGACCAAATGACAGAATGAAAGGCAAAGAAGTATTGGAACTCAGTGTGAAACACTTTTAGTAAATTTGGGAATGAAAGAATGGGGAGAAAAAGAATGCTAACTGGCAGACATGTCCGATTTTATTTTTTGTTAAATTTAATGGATATGAGAAACTTGAATATTTGCAGTCATAAAAGAGATAACTCTAGAAAGGACAGATGAGGAAGCTGGCCCAGGAAGGAATCATTGATGACAAAGATTCTTCCACAGGAGGAAGGAGACTGACATCTGTTTTCTATCTATTATGTACCAAGAAGTGGGCTAGGCTTTATACTTGTTATCTCACATCACAACTGCTCCTTGGGGTAGAGACAGAACACAGGACACTCAATTAAATTTTTATTTTAGATAACAAAATATTTATTTTAACATTATGGCCTCATGTAGTAATTTTAGTGTAAGTATGTCCCCTGTAGTATTTGGCACAAACTTACATTTTTTAAAATATTTGATGTTTATTCAAAATTCAAATTTAATTGGATCCCCTATATTTTCATGTGCTAAATCTGGCAACTCTATTTTGCAGTAAACAATATAATTGCCATTTTACCTGAAGGAAACTGAACCTCTGAGATATTCAATAACATTGCCTTCCTTCACAAAGTTAAAAATAAGTGAGAATGTCAGGATTGAAACTCAGTCTTTTTGACTCCTGAACCCCACTTTTCCCATTTGCCATGTCATGGAATATTGGAGTCCAGAGTCTCTGGTAGGGGCTAAGCTCAGTGAGAAGGCTCTTGTCCCAGTCGTATGTGCGGCTGGTCTCCCTGTAAAACTCCCAGGGGTGAGGAAATTCTTGGGATCATTTTTGTGTCCATTAAAAGAGACATTTACTACATAATTCTTAGTATACTTCTAGGTGGGACGTTTTGCTAATACATTAAGATAAATGACAAACTTTTGAAAGTCACTCTTTACTTAAATCTCCAACCACTGGGCTGATTTGAAGAGGGAGCCTGGCCAGACAGCACACACAGCACTGCTAAAATCAACCAGATATTTACCAAATTAATCTTGTGAATGAAGAGGACAGCTTTCCTTTTTTTGAGAAAGACACTATTATTTTCTATATAAAAATGAACTTAGTAATTAAAGAATCTGTGTGAACTATGCTTGTCCCTTTTGGGGGGCAGGACATGGGTGAGGTAAGCTTACCCCAATTCCTAAGAGGCAGAATAGTCTATGATGCAAGAGCTCTGACTCTGCAGTCAGAGGGGTGGAACCCTGAGTTCTGGCTCCACCATATATTTGATATTGCTCAAGTTATTTAACTTCTGTTAGTCTCCTGTTTCCTGTTCTCAAAAATTGTGATGATGATTATGATAATAATAATAATATCCCTACAGAGTAGGTGCGAGGACTAAATGGGATTACCCATGCAATAAACCCTTAACAGAATGGTAGCTACCATCTCCATCACCAGCAGCAGCAATATCACTAGGAGTTCTAGGTGTGCTTCTGTTTGTAAATAATGGTGGATCCACATTTTATAAGTTGAGAAGTAGGCTGTGTGAGGATTTTGTTGTTGTTCAACTTTGAGAGCTGTTTGTGACAAGAACCTCATGTGAATTTTAATGGGGGCATTGGTACCAGGCTGAAACAAATCTGGCTTAAACTCTAACCAGTAAAATGTTGCTCACATATGTCACCAAAAGTAAGAAAAAAGTAGTTTCTTACTGAATACCATTTCTTTAGTTGGCCAGATTTATATGTCACTTATTTATTGCTTTAAAGGAGAAAAGTATACTACATGATGGAAACATTGGTTTGAGGGTATGCAGCTCTGTCCTGTAATCAGATAATATGTAAGTTGATTTTGCCTTTTCATGGCATTACTCCATGTTATATGCTCTTATCCAACCAAAAACATTAAGTTTATGCCCACATCTCTTTCATATTAGAAAGCTCAGTGAATTCTATATGAAATATTATCATATATATGATCTCAACTGATTTCACTTTCATCAGATAGTGGCCAAAATATGTACTAAGAACTATTTTTGAGCTAAGGAATTCATGGACATTTTCTCTCTTTTCTGTGGCAGCCCCCCTGCAGGGCCTCTCATGTTCAGACATTTTTTCAATAAATATTTATTGAGCACTTTCTACATGCTAAGCACTATCCTTAGATGCTGAGGGACATAGCAGACTGCAAAAGAGACCCCTATTCTCATGGAACTTAGCTGGTGATCACATTTTTGCTTACTTTTTCTACCTTTTGTGGATGAGACATAAGTTAGACTTTCACTCCCTGGATCTTAAAAGTCTTTCTTGTAATTGCTTCTATACAGCCAGGTAAGTCAAGAAATTAAGACAGGTTTGGGAGTAGAGAACAGTTTCATATTGCTCACTGAATTAAAACCACAGAGTATTTAAAATTCAGGAGACTTAAGGATCAATACTATGACCTTTGCTGCTGGAATGGATAGCTACTCTTTTCAGTGTCATTTTAGTGTTTCATTTTCTCAGACCCTTGCACTGCACTCTAATCTTGCAAAGAATTACTGCAAAATCTTCCCAGGATTATTTAACCCCTAAGATGGACTTTTCTGGGTTTCTGTTGCACACACATAGAGTCATGATTGGGCAACAGTTATGTCTATGTCAACAACAATGGATTGGTTTTGAGAGAAACTTGCTGAGCCTTTACACACCTTCTCTGTTGATTGACCCTTAAGCCCTTCTCAGCCTCATTTAACTGCTGCCTTGATGAAGTGATCAAATAAACTGAGCATAGAAAAAATGGAACGATGAGTTACAAAAGAAGTTTGTGGGTTCATATTTGTTTAATAGACACCCACCTATCCACTCACCTCCACCATTTGAGTCATCTATTGCTAACCAACAAACCATCCTAGAACTTAGTAATGTAAAGCAACAATCATTTTGTCATGCTCGTGGTTTCTGTGGGCTTCAGTATGGAGTAAGGGAAAGGAAAGAGTAACTTGATTATCTACTGTAGAGACACCTGGCATATACTACCCCAGCCAGATGATTAAGATGAGAATCAACAGTGAAAAGTACATTGATTGCATGTACCCTTCGTGTGATATACACTTGGAGCATCTTCTATTACCAAAAAAAGAAAATGCTCCAAAACAATTATAGGAATATTCCAAAGGAATACAGGAACAATATGAAAGGGCTCCTAATAGCTAGTGCTAAAACAAGTTGAGCATTAATAGTATGGCATTGAATTATAACATAAAATATAAAATAACTATGGTTGGCTCCATAGTGATATAAATAAATGTCTGAATAAATAAATAAATGGAGAAAGAGAGACAAATATCCCATACAGAATAATTTCCATCTATTTGTGTAGTTAATGACTGAACACATATCCA
>PVKP010038959.1:0-20504 GCA_004027715.1 Plecturocebus donacophilus
ACTGAGAAGCGCTGTGCTGGGGTGCCGTCAAAACAGTCGCGCTGGCCAAAGGAGTTGAGCTGGCGACCCGTGTGGCTCCTCTGCCAGGAATCTCCCAGTTTGTGGGCAACAATAATTCATCTGAAATTGAGGCATCCACTCACGCTCTGCGCTTTCACTGGGAGCTACAATCCTGAGCTGCTGCTACGTGGCCATCTTGCATCTCTCTCTGTCCGGTGATGAAGTTTTTCTGTTTCTTAGTTGTCCTTTGGCGGATGCCCGTTCTCCACAGAGCTGGACCTTCCCGGGTTTGGCTGTGCTTGCTGTGATACTCTCAGTTCTCAGCGCTTCCAATCACTGTTCTCCTTGTGGGGATGGGACCAGCTGAGCCCAACTAAAAGGGCACCCAGTCCCGTATACTCTGCACCGAGAAGCGCTGTGCCAGGGCGCTGGCAAAACAGCCGCGCCAGCCAAAAGAGTCGTGCTGGTGACCGGTGGGGCTCTTCTGCTGGGAATCTCCCAGTCTGTGAGCAACAAAAATTCGTCTCAAAGTGCAGCGTCCACTCACTCTCTGCGCTTTCCCTGGGAGCTACAATCCTGAGCTGTTGCTAATCGGCCATCTTGGATGTCTCCCCTCAGTATAATTTTTTACGTGAAAACAATTCATTTACAAAACACAGGCCTATAATCCTTTATTCAAAACCTTTGAGACCAGATACATTTCAAAGTTTGAAATTTTCAACTTTTAGAAAAATAATAGGGTGCTATGGGAACATCCTTGGAGAGTCTGGGCCAGCATCTCCAAATCAAACATGTTAATATCACTATGGCAAAAATAAGAATATTTGTACAAAAAATTATGAGTATAATTAGCTTTTCTAATGTCAGTTCAAATCAATTGTTATCAAAATCATAAATGATAATGATTTTTAGGCAAACTAACAAAAATTTTTTCACTTTCAGGGCTCTTTCAATTATATTTAATAGTTTTGTGAATAAGGAAATATGAATCATTATGCAATAGTTACCCATTTTTCAGGGTTTTGCTTTCTTTGGCTTCAGTTACCTGCAACCATGGTCTGAAAATAGGTGAGTACAGTACAATAAAATATTTTGAGAGAGATTAGATTTACATAACTTTTATTACATTGCTGTAATTGCTCTATATTATTACAGCACATAACAACGTTTCGGTCAAGGATGGACCACATATATCATGGTGGTCTCATAAGATTATAATGAAGCTGAAAAATTTCTATCATCTAGTGAGGCTTTGATGATCTGGACCCTGTGTAAGTCTAGGCTACTGTGTGTGTTAGTGTCTTAGTTTTTAACAAAAAAGTTTAAAATTAAAAACAAAAAAATTTATAGGATAAGGATATAAAGGAAGAAATTATTTTGTGCAGCAATATAATGTGTTTGTGTTTTAAGCTATTTATTACAAGCGTTTTGTAAAGTGAAAGTTACAGTAAGGTGAAGGTTAATTTATTGAAGAAATTTAAAAATAAGTTTAGTGTAGCCTAAGTATACAGTTTTTATAGAGTCTATAGTCATGTACAGTAATGTCCTAGGCCTTCACATTCACTCTCCACTCACTCACAGACTCACCCAGAGCAACTTCCAGTCCTGCAAGCTCCATTCAGGCCCTATACAGGGTGTACCATTTTTTATCTTATATGTGGTATTTTCACTGTACCTTTTCTATGTTTAGGTACACAAATACTTACCATTAGGTTACCATTGTTTACTGTATTCAGTGCAATCACATGCTATATAGTTTTAGCCTGTGAGTAATAGGCTACGTATATAGCCTAGATGTGTAGCAGGCTGTACCATCAAGATCTGTGTAAGTACACTCTACGACGTTCCCAAAATGATGAAGTCACCTAATGACAGGTTTCTCTAAGCATATCCCCATCATTAATAATGCATCACTGTGTTAGTTACTATCGTTAATCTCTTACTGTGCCTAATTTATAAATTTATGAATTAAACTTTACCATAGGAAAAATCAGTATATAGAAAGTTTGGTACTACTTACTCTTTAAGGCATCCGCTGGGGTCTTGGAATGTATCCTCCCTCAGATAAGGGGAGTCTTATTTAATTTGAACGTCCACTTAATGTAAGCTACTTAGCATCCTCCAGTCATCCTGATGTGTTTTTAATCTAGAGATTATCGGTAGCTCCTGCAATTCTTCATTCTCCACCATTTTGCAAGCCCTACAATCATCTCCTTTCTGCTATATACACCTTTCCTCACCCCCCTCTTTACCCCTCACTTTCTGGGTTTCATCAACATAGGAAGGTAGGGTAACAGAGTGGGAAATATTCTAAATGAGAGAATTAAGAGATTTTATTTTAGCTCTGCCATCTAATAGCTATGTGACTTTTGACAAGCCGATATTCTTGATAAGACTGTCCACACAGCACCAGACATGTGTAGCACATTTTTTTTTGAGACAGAGTCTCACTCTGTCGCACAGGCTGGACCACAGTGGCGTGATCTCGGCTCACTGCAATCACTGCCTCCTAGGTTCAAGTGATTCTCTTGCCTTAGCCTCCCAAGTAGCTGTGACTACAGGTGCGTGCTACTGTGCCTGGCTAATTTTTTGTATTTTTAGTAGAGATGGGGTTTCACTGTGTTAGCCAGGATGGTCTTCATCTCCTGACCTCGTGATCCACCTGCCTTGGCCTCCCAAAGTTCTGGGATTACAGGCGTGAGCCACCACACTCAGCCTGTAGCACATATTACATCTAATTATAATTAGATATAAATCACATTTTATATCTAATTATTCAAGAGGTCAATTGTGAAGGAAAAGATTTGTTAAACAAGAACAACAGTGAGTGAAATAGAAGGAAGTGGCCGGAGACCTGGGCTCAGGAGCTATTTGTTTAGGAGTCTCAGATTCATTTTAGCATTAACATATGGGCTTTGTTAGTGTCGTAATCAGAACAAAATCTCTCTGCTTTCAAAAATACCTACCAGATCTTTTTATTTGCCAATCTCTTTGATGTCAGAATACCCTAGGCTACCCTAACAGTACAATTCATTTCTCCATCTTAGATAACTGGACACAAGTGTCAAACTAAATCAGGATTTAACTTGATGTTTTATGAGATCTGTTTGGATTCTAAACTCAGTTCTCCAGATCTATAAATGTACATATCATCTAATAAAGAAAAATAAGTATCCCAGAAGTTTTCAGTCCTCTGTTCCCATGAATCATTCATATAAGTTTAGAAATAATGAAAATATGACTCTACCTGCTAAAATTCCTATATAATAGGCACATGAGCATATTCATCAGATTTAGATTTGGGTAAAATAGCTTGATTCTAAAGAGCTTTTCGCTATAAAAGCAATGAAGCTGTGCTAAAAGATCACTTAAAGTCATAAAAACGACTGAATTGTTGAAGCTCCATCAGCAGAAGCTCTGGAAAGACCATGGAGGAAATTTCTGACTTAACAAGACTTGTGCCTATTAATAAGCTGCAATGGGAAGTCAGTCACTTTGGTTGCCCATTGACATGGAAAAACCTTTCAAACCACACGTCCCTTTGGTGGTTACTTTTCACAAAGGGAAAGTAACCCTTTGTCAGGGGGTTACTTTCTGCTATGGATGTCTGATTGCATCCAACAACTGGGATGTATAATTTAACGTGGCCTATGTAGAAGATGTAAGATTTAACGTGGCACCATAGTTCTCATGCATCAAAGGAAAATAAAATAGAAAGAAACCAATGACTTGTTTTCTCTATTGGTGTCCAAATTACTGAGAGAGGTTCTATCTTTAAATTTTCTTAAGTACTGTGAATACTGGATTAGTACCAAGAAGGTCTGTGTTTCTGGGCTTATACTCAAACCAGTAACCTCCTATTTCTCAAGCCACAAAACATAATGGCTTCTGTGATGTTGAAGGCTCTGAAAGCACAGGTCTGGGGGACTGGACTTGGCCATGCTGCCAGACCATGCATGGAATTCAACAACCGTCATCTTTTCAGAATCTTAGTTGGGATCAACTCAAGCTTATGCACTCAGAAATAAGTGCATGTACACACACTAACACACACACAGAGTCTCAGCAGATGGCATATTTTCTTTTTCAGCAAACCAATTCATATTTCTTACAAACATGATGCCACATTAGCACTTCTCTCAGCCTGCAGAGTAGTTTACCGGATGCTGCCAACATGAAAGCTGGCTATTTGTTACTTAACTATTGGAAGAATCAGTTTCTTATGTAAAATTAGATTCTTGTCCATGAATACATCTCAGGAATGCTGTGACATTTAGGTGAATATTTTTATGACCGTGCATTTTACCTTAAAATCCTACACCAGTATTCCCAATAAGTCCCAAAGGAGATAAGTCTCCAAAAAGGTTAATAGGTATTTTGCAAAAATAAAATAAATAAATCCAATTGCCAGCTCAAATTAAGTTGGGAAAAGCTTAGGTTAAGCCAAGTGCATTTACTGTAGAGCATACCAGAGCCTGTAAGTCCCTAATGTGCGATAAAGATTTCTGAGGGAATGGTATGCAATGTAATACTGCCCAATGTACCTTACCTTGGAATTTGTTTTCAATAAACATCTCAAGGGATATTTTCTGGGACACACTGGTTCTTAAAAGGCGAGTCATGTTAGAGCAGGTATAAAATGAACTGAGCAGCCTGGCTGGAACCTTAATGGAATTAACCTGAGAGCATAGCAACATCCATGTTTCTGCTCAAAGGGGAATCTATTTTCTGTTTGGAACATCAGTCATAAAAATATTTTTCAGGCTGGAAAGTAGCTAAGAGCCTCATCACTTCTTCACAGTTTAGACAGGACATATAGGGACATAAGGCTGATTACACAGTGTTGCTCAGGGTAGACAACAAGACTGTGACATTCCTAGGCTGATTGATAAGTGACTAGTGGGAACCATTTGCAGAGCATGTTGGAAGATGCAAAACTCCCTTGGGGTAACGTTGAAAAAAAATCTTATTTGAGAATTCTACTGAAAAGTTTCTTATGTGACTACATCAGCCTTGAAAAATGTGCAATGCACTAGCCAGAAAAGGGTTACTAGAACATGGTTGACTGAAGAAGAGAAATCCAACAAAACCAAAAGAAAGTCTCTTAAATGCACATAGATTCCAACTAGCAGGGATGGAAAATTGGAAATTATGAGAACACTGTCATATTCTGTTTCATTATATAAATTATTCTTATATGCTAGAATACGTAAAATATACATTTTATGGAGTAAATTCATGATTATCTTTCACACTGTGTTCATAAAGCTTCAATTTTTCCAGAAGTTACTGTAGACAAATATCTGGACAAGAAGGATTCCATATTCATGCATAGAGATCCCAGATCGGCAGCCTCCCTTTCAGGATCTGTTCAAACAGTGGTCCCTCCCTACAGATGATGTTACTATTATTATTTACTTACACAAGCCCAAGGGCAAGTCCAGGCTTATTAACCTGGGAACATTTGATGAGCATTAATGTTAATGCAACTAATAGCCTAATTAGTTGTTAAGGGTGAATTTAACATAATTTTCACTCCCAGAATAACATTTGAATCAGAAAAGTTGATATTCCTAATTCCAATTATTATTATCCAGAATATTCTAGAGCTATTTTATGAGCTTAGTATAGAAAATAATAACAGCTACCATTATCAAGTGCTTACAGTACAATATGCTCAAGTGGTAGAGCCAGCATTTGAACCCAGATCTGTTCACCAAAAACATCCCCACCCACCACACTGACTCAGGAAGTATTACTCCAAGAAAGTTTTGAACAAAGTTAGTACTGAAATTATGCAATGATTGGCCAAAACTTAAAACTTCATTACAAATGATCCCAATGCCTCAAGATTGTGGTTTGCCAATGAGTGGCTCATGGAAGAGGGTATAGTTGGGACCTTAGGATTTTAGAGTACCTAAGTGTCAGGTTTTTTTTAATATTAGCAAATGGGTAGACTGATAGCAAAGAATAGGATTATGAAGAACTTATCTAGAGAAAAACTCTGTAGTTTTTAGATGAAGAATACAAACTTGACTAATTCTTTCCTTTTTCTGAAGGAATAAATAAGGAAAGGGATTGTGTTAACTGCTGAATGTAAATTATTTAGTCTAAAAAGAAAGGTTGAGAATCTTTCACCCCCAGTGCAATTTAAAAACAGTCATCAACTGGGCTCAGTGGCTCACGCCTGTGATCTCAACACTTTGGGAGGCCGAGGCAGGAAGATCACCTGAGGTCAGGAGTTCAAGACCAGCCTGGCCAACATGGTGAAAACCCATCTCTACTAAAAATACAAAAAATTAGCCAGACACGGTGGTGGGCGACTGTAATCCCAGTTAATTGGGAGGCTGAGGCAGGAGAATCGCTTGAACCTGGGAGGTGGAGGTTGCAGTAGCCGAGATCACACCATTGCACTCAAGCCTGGGCAGAAAGAGCGAAACTCCATCAAATAAACAAGAACAGTCATCACTGATTTGGGAAAAGAATTTTTGTCTGAGATAAGGATTGACTTGGAGAAGAAGCTAAGAGTACAAAAAGTTGGATGTAATAATGTAAGGATAGAGCTTGCCAAGACATAGGAAGTAGTACCCGTTTTATTTAACGTATCTATAAATTATCCAAATGAGGGAGTGGCAAGTTTTACCATCACTACAAACAATATTAGACCTTCCTGAGAGCTAAATATTGCATCAACAAAGATGAGCTGGAATTAAATGTTGGAAATCTTCAAATAAAACCAGGTACATGGAAGCAAAGGTAGTATGTGAGCTGTAATCCATGTATATTAGGAAAGAGTCTAGCAGCCCTGTCCAGTGCTTCCTGGGGACATCACCGGAAAGAACAATAGAAGGAAAAACAGAAAAAGGAAGTCTTTATCCTCTCCCAACAAGATCTAAACCTAGAGAGCATAGGATTGTCCTCTAGCCAAGGGAGAGGAGGTGGAAAAAGAAACAAGAAGGAAATTCCCATGCCCCCTTCCCTGGTACAGGCTTCTGAGGCTAAGTCAACTAGAAAAGGGAAAAAGCCTTAAAATGAATGAGAAACTGAGATTGTGATACTAGACTACTCTAAGTACTTAATATCTGAAAGTGATTCAGAAAGGTTTGGAGTCTGCCCAAAATTTTAATGAGGGTCAATGAAGAACAATTCAATAACACAGGTTTAGAAGGACAGGGCTGAGAAAGAAAAAAGCTGCACTTTACTGAGTTCAACCTGTTGAATAAATGGGCTATAAGTACAAAATCCACCTGTTAACGTCATCTGATAGCTGTCCGTGTTTTTCATTCATAGCTCTTATCACGTTTCGAAATTAAATATTAATATTATCTAATTCATGTTTTCCCCAACCAGAAGGTCAACTTTATGAGACCAGAGACCTTGTCTGTTGTCTGTTTTTTTGTTAATTGTTGTGTTCCTACAATGTGATTGAGCACAGTTGGCACTGGATAAATATTTGTTAGGGAATTGAATGGGAATTGAAAACTCTATAAAATTCCAGTTATTGGATCCTAAGAAAAATGTGGCAGAGCTAGAAGAGTTCAGAGATGACACTGAATTAGACAAAGAGATTTATAAAACACTGAGGACAGAATCACAGATTAGGCTTTAGAAATGGGAAATGCAAGTGGACACGGCTATGAGAGACCAGAAGGAGACTGATATGGATAGGGTCAATGTGAACTAGTTAGCCAAATCCTCAAACACAAAAACCAGTACATACAGCTTACAGCTTAAATTTATTCTTTTGGAATGTATTAATCTAGGAAATGTTTCAGCTAAGAGCATAAATACATTTTTTAAAAGTATAAGATACATTCATCAATAAGAAGTTGGCAGGGGAACTACAATGTTTTAGACCAAATGTTTGAGGTTCTTTGAAAAAAAAAAAAACTTACTCTCTCATGAATTTTCTTATCACTGTTAGAAAACAGTCCCAAGTTGGGTCATCTTAGGATGCTAATCCCAAACTGTGATTCCTAGTTGCTTACAAATTCTAATGGGCAATGGGAAAGTTATCAAGTGTTAAATACTTGGTTATCTCTGTGTTTAGAAAAAGTGTGAATAGGTCTTTATCCAATTAAGGTGAATAAGCTGTCTAATGGGTAATGCTATTGTAGCAGTTACTATGTGCAACAAACCACAACAGAACTTAGCTTAGAACAATCCTAGTATTAAATTTGCTCCTGAATCTGCAGCCTGCCCAGGCTCAATGAAAATAGTTGATTTCTACCCGACTTGGTGTGGGCCAGGGCAGTGAAAGGCAATGGAGGCAAATAAAGGCTTGTTCACTCACATGACTAGTGATTGATGCTGGCTGTCGGCTGGAAACCTCAGTTCCTCCACATGTGGGCCTCTTCATGTCGCTTCTCCACATGAACTAGTTTAGGCTTCTTCACAGCCAAGTGGCTGGGTTTCAAGAACAAGCAACAGAGAGAAAGAGAGAAAGAGGGAGAGAGAGAAAGAGAGAGAGAGAGGAAGCAATGCAAAACCTGTATCACTGTTATGACCTAGACTTAGAAGTCAAATAGCATTCCTTCAGGCATATCATTCTGTTCTTTGGAAGAGTCACCAGGCTCTGACCAAATTTGACAAAAAGAGACACAGTCCCAGGCCCTGGGAGGGAGGAACAGTGCATATGCATATTGGTGCAGCTATCTTTGGGAAACACAGTCTGTTACAGCTTTACTAGAAGAAGAACCTATTCTTAAGATTTCCTATTTATCTATGTAGAGAACTAAAAACCAAATAGAATGGTAAAAAGCAATGGATAGAGCTGAAATGTATCGCACAATATGGCACAAGCCTTGCGCTTGAGTCAATCATTTCAAATTTTAGTTATTATTTAGAAACTGGTAAATAACTTTTTGATGGGTAAATTTTGAAACTGGATTTTTCACTGAAAATTCTAATTTGAGACAGTATAAAAAGCCAGAGAGAGTGTTTTTAAAGTAAATAAAGGCAGAGTTTTAGGAAGCTCAAATTATCTCATTAGCATCAGTTAGGAAATCAAATCAGTATAGCTTTCCCAAGTTCTGGTATTACATTCTGTAAGTTTTCAGTGCAAACCAATAGACCAACATTTACTTTTGATGTGTAACAAAGAAAAATAAAAAAATTACAAGTTACCTTATGCTTAAAACAGAATTAAAAATTATGTTAAGAAAATTCTCTGTCAAAATTAGACTACCCTAACATTTTGAAATGGAGAAAATAGAATAATAATGTTACTAATAATTAGTGTAATGTATTGAATAATGATTTAGAATGGAATGGAAAAGATAAAACTCAGTGCTCCAACATATTTCTCTCTTCCGTATTCATATCAGTATCCTGCTTATGCAAGTTATTACTTCTGATCATTCTCTCTCTATATACACACACACACACACACACACACCCACGCACAAACACAAATAATTTGAATTTTTAAATCTTGGCTTGACACTAGATGTATGTTCACTCTGGGCTTCTAACACACTGAATGCTATGGATATTTGATGCATATTGAAAAAAGTTGAATGACAATGAAGTGAGGTCTATTTTGTACATTGTTTATGGCATGTAAACCTTAAGACCTTTGACTAGTTGGTTAGTTTGAAATAATCTCTTTTAAGACGGAGAAAAGAGCTTTGTATTGTGGATTTTTTTCTCATCTTGTAACTATAAGAAAGAACACTATCAGGTTGGGTGATGCCTGAGGAGGGAAAAGAGTACTCACTTTGCTTTATTGCTCACAGATTACTTCAAATTATCCTCACAGGCATCTGCCTCAATTAACATCCAATCTATTACTCTTCTACTTTTATTCTCAAGGAGAAACATCTTTATAGCATGGTTGGTTTTGTTTCTCCTCCTGTAAACAAAACATCTTGCTAAATTACTTTTCACAAAAGTCACTTTTAGATAGACCTTCTGTTTTAAGATAAAAGCTGAGGAACACAATGGTTAGTTTTTTGAAAGGGAAAATGGTACCCCGGACCCTGAATGTTTCCACGCAATACCCAGAGTACCCAAGAGTCAATAATGGGAGCTCCAGTTTTCAATCCATTTGAGCTGGTTTGAATACCGCCTATGACCTGAGCAACATTACTAAGCCACTTAGCATCTCTGAAACTCAGTTTACTTACATATAAAATGGGAATAATGCTCCCTGTCTTGCAGGATTGTCACAGGTATAAGTGACATAGCATGCAAGAGTGACCAGTACTAAATAAACAATCCATACATACGATTCTATCGTTTTTCCCCAACTTGGTTGCTACATTTTTCTGTTTTTATTTTATTTTTTAACATTGCTGTTTTGTTTTTAATGTGATAGGTGAAGAGTTTGAAATTACACACACAGGCACATACCACACAAATCTTTCTCCTTTTTAAAGAAACTTTCCTTTCCCCTTCTTTCCTCCTTTCCTTCTATCTTTTTCTTCCTATTCTTTTTCCACAGATGTTTCGGCATTTGCTATGTGCCAGCTACCAATTATCCAGTGATGAGCAAAGCAGCAGGTCCCTTTCTTCATGCTGCTTAGCATCTATTAGGAGGAAAGAGCATTTGAATAAATAAATAATTAGACTCATCTATCATCACAGCTGAGAAAGAACAGTGTTGAAAGTTCTAGAAGTAACCTTCATAGACAGGACGGTCAAGAAAGGCCTTTGTGAGGAGGTGATAAATAGTGAACTAAAGAAGAGTGTGCCACTTAATCTCCATTTAGAGATTGCACTCTATTCCCTGCCTTTCTCACCTTCCTCATGCTGAGGGCGGGGCCGCGACCCTGAAGATTGCCTTCCCTGTGCTCCCTTGACCTCAGGCTTGCTGGTGGGTTCTGACAAGGGGAGACAGTGGCTACAGATTGCGGGCCAGGAGGACAGAGATCAGGGTGTCCCATGATTTGATGTTACATCTGTGGCTGTGGCTGTATCCCTCCACAAATACAGTCCCATCAGAAAGGCCCTTCCCCAGGGTTCCAGATCAAAATGGGCTCAGACAGTACCATGTCCTTCCTCTCTTTACTTCTTCAGCCTGCAGTGTGATCATGACTGCGGGGTGTTGCTAGTCTCTGGGAGCTTCGCCCTTTGAGATAGGAGTTGGCAAGACTGGTTTCACAAGATACAGGTCACAAAGACGCTGCTGATAAAGCAGGGTGCAGTAAAGAGGCCAGCCAAAACGCGTCAAAACCAAGATGGTGATGAAAGCCGTCTCTGGTCGCCCTCACTGCTCATTTTACATGAACTATAATATATTTGCATGCTAAAAGACATGCCCACCAGCATCACGACAGTGTACAAATGCCACAGCAACCCTGGTAAGTTACCCCATATGATTTGAAATGGGGAGGAACACTGAATTCTAGGAATCCCCGTTTTCCCAGAAAACTCAGAAATAATCCACCCCTTGTTTAGCATGTGGTCAAGAAATCACCATAAAAATACCAACCAGCAGCCCGAGAGGCTGCTCTGCCTATGGAGTAGCCATCCTTTCATTCCTTTACTTTCTTAATAAACTTGCTTTTGCTTCACTCTGTCCAGCTGGCTTTTGAATTCTTTCTTGCACAAAGCTGAGAACCTATGTGACCTCCCCAGCTGACCTCCAGTTTTGGGGTTTGCCCTGTGACGTCTTTATTATTTGTCCCTAACCCAACCCTCGCCTCTGAAGTCTTTTCAACTTGGCTCATCTGGTGTGAATTCTGTTTCTAGCCTAGAACCTGAGTGTTACAAAAAGGAGTTCCACGTGAAGGAGTTGGAAAGAGTCGTGCAAAAGAGGAAACAGCACGTGTATGAAGGTCACAATACAGGCAAAGCCTGGAGCATTTGTGGAGTTAGGGGGCTGTGTTTCTGAAGTCCTGCCAGTGAGGGGAAAGGGGCATGAGATGGTTGTGGAGAGGCAGGCAGGGGCGACGATTAGGGCCTTGAAGCTACCTAAGAAGCTTGGATTTTACCTTCTGGGTGAACTTATGAGTTCTCACTCTTATAAATAAGACAAGTTAGTTGCTAATTCAAATTGTTCTTTATTTAACCAGGATGATAGAAAGCCAAGAATGAATGAGGAGCTTTTGCTTCTCAAGAGAAGAATTAAACATGCGGATATAGATATATATATAGTCTTTTTATTATCATTGTTGTTATTCTTTTCATAAAAGGCTTAATTTAGAATGCATACCTAGAATAAAATGTTGTTTGGACTGTAAAAATATACTTTTACTGTTTTGATATCTTCCAGCACAGTTTCATTTCTACCATGTTGTACTTTATAAAGGTAAGTGATTATTATCATCACTGCTCTGATAAGGTCAAAGCATATTTTTTATCAGTGGATTAGCTCCATTTATTTCTTTATTGCTAAGCAGTCAATTTATTTCAGGCTTACTTCAGTTTAAATCAGTGTATCTGTACATTCTTCTGTTCCTCTTCTTGCCATTGAAGCATTATCTATCTAAACCAAAGCAGCATGAAACCAAAGAGACTAAGGAGCAAAGCTCTACAGTGGGTCCACATTGTCATCTTTTTCCTACTCATTTTCAAGAGATCTTTGCATCTTCTGCTGAAAGGAAGCACAAACCAGACCGCTCCCTGAACCACCTGGATAGCTGCAACAATGATTTTCATCACTGCAAAGTAGACTTTAATTCCAAGCAGAAGGTACCTTTGCCATCTTTCTCCTCCCTCATTGTCCACTTCTTACCTTTCCTCTCAATCTCTCCTTTTTCACACTTGGTTTGAGCCATTCCTGGAGGTTACTGCTCCTGGGAGCTAATTTGGATACTGTCTTATATCAGCACACCTATCTGATCTAGCACCATCTTAACTGTATGCTACCAGATTAATCTACCTACAACATCTTTTTCTTTGCTTCACAATCCCCAAATCTTGCTATTCACAAACCCAAAATGCTTTTTTCTTTGTTTACATCAAAAGATCCCAACCTTTCTGCCTGACTTTTAAGACTTTCCTTATCTGCCTCCAGATTTTCTTTGCATCAGGCCAACAACCTTGGAATCATCCTTTACTCCTTTTATGCTTTCACATTCCACATCCAATCTACTAAAAAAATTTTGTAGGCTGTACCCTCAAAATATATATAGAATCCAACCACTTCTTATCACTTCCAAGCTACCACCTGGTCCCAGCCACCACAATCATCTCCACTGGATGACAGTTTTTCCCTACTATCCCTGCTTTTATCACTGCAGACCATTCTCCACACTGTTAAAACCTAAGTCAGACAGTGTCATTGCCCAGCTCAAGCCTCTGCAAGTTCTCTATGTTTCACTCAGATCAAAGCCAAAATCTCAGGCCAGGCTTGGTGGCTATGAGTATAATCCCAGTACTTTGGGAGGCTAAAGTGGGATGATTGCTTGAGCCCAAGGAGTTTAAGACCAGCATGGGCAATGTAGAAACCCTGTCTCTACAAAAAATTTAAAAAATTAGCCAGGCATGGTGTTCAATGCTTGTAGTCTCAGCTACTAAGAGGCCGAGACAGGAGGATTGCTTGAGCCCAGGAGTTTGAGGCTGCAGTGAGCTGGGATCACACCAGCATACTCCACCCTGGGTGACAGAGTGACACCCCATCACACACACACACACAAAGTGAAAATTTCTAGAACGAACTGCAAGGCTCTACATAATCTGCAGTCTGTGCTCCCTTGGCCCTGTGCCTTTTGATGCTCTAACCTCATCTTCTACTATTTCTCTCACCCTCCTCTACACATATGTTTTCTGGAACACACTAAGCACACTCCTGCCTTAGAGCTATTGCACTTATATTTTCTCTCCCTGCAATATTTTGCCTCTGAACATGATATGGTTTGGATTTGTGTCCCCACCCAAATCTCATCTCAAATTGTCATCCCCATAATCCCCACGTAGGGAGGGACCAGGTGGGGGCTGATTTGATCATGAAGGTGGTTTCCTCCATGCTGTTCTCGTGATAGTGAGTTCTCACAAGATCTGGTGACTTTATAAGGCAGTTTTCCCTGCTCTTTCTCACTTTCTTTTTCCTGCCACAGTGTGAAGAAGGTCTTTGCTTTCCCTTCTGCCATGATAGTAAGTTTCCTGTTAAAAGATTTTGTCCAACAGGAAAATATCACAACCTTAAACATATATGCAACTAACACTGGAGTTCCTAAATTTATTTAAAAATTACTAATAGACCTAAGAAATGAGATAGCAACACACTAATAGTTGGGGACTTCAATACTCCACTGACAGTACTAAGACAGGTCATCAAGACAGAAAGTCAATAAAGAAACAATGGATTTAAACTACACCTTAAAACAAATGGACTTAACAAATATATACAGAACATTTCATCCAACAACTATAGAATACACATTCTATTCAACAGCACATGGAACCTTCTCCATGATAGACCGTATGTTAGGCCATAAAACGAGCCTCAATAAATTTAAGAAAATTCAAATTATATCAAGCACTCTCTCAGACCACAGTGGAATAAAACTGGAAAAGAACCCCAAAGGAACCTTTAAAACCATGCAAATACATGGAAATTAACCTGCTCCTGAATGACCACTAGGTAAAAAACAAAATCAAGATGGAAATTTAAAAATTCTTTGAGCTGAGCCACAGTAATGACACAGCCTACTCAAAGCTCTGGGATATGGCAAAGGCAGTGCTAAGAGTAAAGTTCATAGCCCTAAACACCTGCATCAAAAAGACTGAAAAAGCACAAACTGACATTTGTACCTCAAGGAACCAGAGAAACAAGAGCAAACCAAACCCAAACCCAGCAGAAGAAGGGAAATAAGATCAGAGAAGAACTAAATGAAATTGAAACAAACAAACAAAATAAGTGAAACAAAAAGCTGGTTCTTTGAAAACATAAATGAAATTAATAGACTATTGGCAAGTTTAACCAAGAAGAGAGAAAATCCAAATAATCTCACTGAGAAATGAAATAGGAGATATTACAACTGACATCACTGAAATACAAAAAGTCATTCAAGGCTACTATGAACACCTTTATGCACATAAATTAGAAAACCTAGAAGAGATGGATAAATTCTTGGAAAAATACAACCCTCTTAGCTTAAATCAAGAAGAATTAGATACCCTGAACAGACCAATAACAAGCAATGAGATTGAAATAGTAATTTTAAAATTACCAACAAAAAAAAAAAGTCCAGGACCAGATAGATTCACAGCAGAATTCTACCAGACATTCAAGGAAGAATTGGTACCAATCCTTTTGGCACTATTGCACAAGACAGGGAAAGAAGGAACCCTCCTAATTCGTTTTATGAAGGCAGCATCACCAATACCAAAACCAGGAAAGGACATAACCAAAAAGGAAAACTACAGACTGATATCCTTGATGAATATAGATGCTAAAATTCTTAACAAAATCCTAGCTAACCAAATCCAACAACATATCAAAAAGACAATCCACCATGATACCAGGGATGCAGGGATGGTTTAACATATGCAAGTCAATAAATGTGATACACCCCATAAACAGAACTAAAAACAAAAATTATATCATCTCAATAGATGCAGAAAAACATTTGACAGAATCCAACATCTATTTACAATTAAAACTCAGCAAAATTGGCATATAAGGAATGTACCTCAATGTAATAAAAGCAATCTATGACACACTCACAGCCAACATAATACTGAATGGGGAAAAGTTGAAAGCATTCTCTCTGTCCACTCTCACCACTCCTCTTCATCATAGTACTGGAAGTCCTAGCCAGAGCAATCAGACAAGAGAAAGAAATAAAGGGCATCCAAATCGGTAAAGAGGACACCAAACTGTCACTGTTTGCTGACCATATGATCGTTTACTTGAAAACCCTAAAGACTCCTCCAGAACACAGCAAAATTTCTGGGTACAAGATTAATGTATCCAAATCAGTAGCTCTTCTATACACCAACAGTGACCAAGTGGAGAATCAAATCAAGAACCTCTTTTATAATAGCTGCAATATATATATATATCTAGGAATATAGCTAACCAAGGAGTTAAAAGACCTCTACAAGAAAAATTACAAATCACTACTGAAAGAAATAATAGAAGACACAAACAAATGGAAACACATCCCATGTTCATGGATGGGTTGAATAAATACTGTGAAAATGGCCATACTACCATCAGCAATGTACAAATTCAATCCAATCCCCATCAAAATAACACCATCATTTTTCACAGAATTAGAAAAAACAATTATAAATTCATATGGAACCTAAAAAGAGCCCACATAGCCAAAGTAAGACTTAGCAAAAAGAACAAATCTGAAAGCATCACACTACCTGATTTCAAACTATAATATAAGGCTATAGTCACCAAAACAGCATGGTACTGATATAAAAAATAGACACATAGACCAATGGAACAGAATAGAGAACCCAGAAATAAATTCAAATACTTATAGCCAGCTGATTTTCTACAAAGCAAACAAAAACATAAAGTGAGGAAAGGACAGCTTTTTCCACAAATGGTGCTGGGTTAATTTGCTAGCTACATTTAGGAAAATGAAACTGAATCCTCATCTCCCACCTTGTACAAAAATAAACTCAAGATCAATCAACTTAAGCCTAAGGTCTGAAACTATAAAAATTCTAGAAGATAACATTGGAAAGAACCCTTCTAGACATTGGCTTAGGCAAGGATTTCATGACCAAGAACCCAAAAGGAAATGCAATAAAAAACAAAGAGAAATAGCTAGGACCTAATTAAACTAAAGAGTTTTTGCACGACAAAAGGAACAGTCAGCAGAGTAAACAGACAACCCACAGAGTGGGAGAAAATCTTCACAATCTACATCTAACAAAGGACTAATATTCAGAATCTACAATGAACTCAAATCAGTTAGGAAAAAAAACAACAGTCTCATCAAAAAGTGGACTAAGGACATGAATAGACAATTGCCAAAAGAAGATATATAAATGGGCAACAAACGTATGAAAAAATGTTCAGCATCACCAATGACCAGGGAAATGCAAATCAAAACCACAATGCGATACCACCTTACTCCTGCAAGAATGGCCATAATCAAAACATCAAAAAACACTAGATGTTGTCATGGATACAGTGATCAGGGAACACTTCTACACAGCTGATGGGAATGTAAACTATTACAGCCACTATGGAAAACAGTGTGGAGATTCCTTAAATAACTAAAAGTGCAACTACCATTTGATCCAGCAGTCCCACTACTTGGTATCTACCCAGAAGAAAAGAAGTCATTATACAAAAAAGATACTTGCATACTCATGTTTATAGCAGCACAGTTCACAATTGCAAAATCATGGAACCAACCCAGATGCCCATCAACCAATGAGTAGACAAAGAAACTGTGGTATATATATGAATGAATACTATTATATATATATATATATATAATATATGTATAACATATGAATGAATATATATATGGCGGAATACTATTCAGCCATAAAAAGGAATAAATTAACAGCATTTGCAGTGACCTGGATGAGATTGGAGACTATTACTCTAAATAAAGTAATTCAGGAATGGAAAACCAAACATTGTATGTTCTCACTGATATGTGGGAGCTAAGCTATAAGGACATAAAGGCATAAGAGTGATACAATGGACTTTGGGGACTTGGGGGGGAAAGTGGGAGGGGGCGAGGGATTAAATACTACAAATATGGTGCAAAGTATACTGCTCAGGTGATGGGTGCACCAAAATCTCACAAATCACCACTGACGAACTTATGTAACCAAATACTACCTGTACCCCAATAACTTATGGGAATAAAAAGAGGAAGCTGGGCAGAAAAAAAAGAAAGAAAGAAAGCACACAAAAGATTGGCTGGCTCATGTCCTGTGGCTTGCTAACTCTGTTCTCTGGAAGGATTTCTTCTGCATAACATCTTTTATGTCTCTGATTATTACATCTTGGAAAACAGTGTTTGCTTGTTAAACTCTAAAACCATGGGTCATTAAAAAGTTCTAGGAACTACAGAGATTTAGCAGCCTACTTCTCTCAGATGAGTTTAAGGTCCTGCTGCTTTTTCTTAAAGCTGAACAGTCACAGGTGGATGTCACTATGCCTGAATTTTATTTGGCAATACAATTCCCTTAACAACTGAGTAGACTTTCAGTGTATCTGTTTCTAGGCACTTCCATAAACTATAAAACAATCAATGATAAGGCCCTTGCCTCAATACAGCATTTGAGAATTCCTGTCTTATCTTCTTCTGCTGCTAAGTCTATTGTTTTCCTGCTTCTTTCTACCTGATGTGGAAGTAGATCATAAAGTATTGGCATAAAGTATTGTTTTTCTTTTATTATTACTATACTTTAAGGTCTGGGGTACACATGCAGAACGTACAGGTTTGTTACATAGTTATACATATGCCATGGTGGTTTGCTGCACCCATCAATCCATCATCTACATTAGGTATTTCTCCTAATGCTATCTTTCCCCTAGCCTCCCACCCCCTAACAGGCCCTAGCATGTGATGTTCCCCTCCCTGAGTCCATGTCTTCTCATTGTTCAACTCCCACTTATGAGTGAGAACATGTGGTGTTTGGTTTTCTGTTCTTGTGTCAGTTTGCTGAGAATGATGATTTCCAGCTTCATCCATGTCCCTGCAAAGGACATGAACTCATCCTTTTTTATGGCTACATAGTATTCCATGGTGTATATATGCCACATTTTCTTTATCCAGTGTATCATTGATGGGCATTTGGGTTGGTTCCGCGACTTTGCTATTGTGAACAGTGCTGCAATAAACATACATGTGCATGTGTCTTTATAGTAGAATGATTTATAATCCTTTGGGTAAATACCCAGTAATGGGATTGCTGAATCAAATGATATTTCTGGTTCTAGATCCTAGAAGATAACTCAATTTTTTCAATGTCTTATTGCTTGCAGCTTTTAAGTCTCACCCCTCCCTCTTCCCTGTGTGTTCCACATCTGGACAAGCCAATATGAAAGCCAGGGTGCTCCCTCCTTTGGTTCCAAACAATACAAGTCCTTTCCAGTGCACAAACCCACCCCCTCACCCCGCCCAGCCCTAGCCTCTAATCACAATAGAAACCCAAGCCAGTCTCCTGTCCTTCCTCTCTCAAGCCATTTTGGACATGCTCAAGAGTTCTTCCCTACTCCTTACAGAGACATCAGTTATGTAAATAACAAAGCTTTTTATGTCCTTTTGGTGTGTGTCATCATCTGTCTTGGCATTCAAACTAAACTTTGGGTGAAGACCTATCTGACTCCAAAGATGATCATAACAGCTTTTCTAATGGTATTTACCATTAACTTACATTGCAAGTCAACAGCAAAAGCCTATCTTAGCAAAGCTATGTTTTTTTTTTTTCTAACCTGCTTTTAGGGTGAACTACCTACAGACTATGTTTGTCTTTCTTTAGTAAAGCTGCAAGCAATACTCTATTCTTCTTACCATATTTAACATGGTAACTCCATTCAGCAAATGTTCTGAATCCAAGGTACAAAAGTTTCCAGTGTGATAACATGTTTCACCTTCACCTAACAAGGACCATCAGCTGCCCAGCCTGGAAAGCAGAGGCTTTGTCTCCCCTCTATAAATGACTCCTTTCCTCAACACATTCCACATTCTAGGACCCTTTACTTCCAGCGTCCTACTTCTGGCAACAAATTCTGTACTAGTTAGGAGGCCTTCCACTAAAATTTTAAAAGTACTCCAAAGAAGATTAACCAAAGGTATTTAGAAAAGTTCCAGAGTTGGCCAAATCTGTGGCTTAAAAGTCTTAGTGCTCTCAGTCAGCTTTTAAGAACCATCTGGGGACGGAGCAGAGGTGACATGGAA
Organism: Plecturocebus donacophilus; assembly: GCA_004027715.1. Taxonomy (NCBI): domain Eukaryota; kingdom Metazoa; phylum Chordata; class Mammalia; order Primates; family Pitheciidae; genus Plecturocebus; species Plecturocebus donacophilus. Next base: position 19,782 of record PVKP010038959.1, read on the forward strand.
TAGCTATTTTATAAGCAGTCCACATTGGCTGCCATAATCAGTCAGTCTGCATATAATGATTTGCTATCTATGATATCCCACATACCAGCCTAGGCATTACAGAGACCACATCCAACAAGACAAACCCAATTCTTTTTTTTTTTTTTTAGAATGAAAAGAATGAAAGAGAGAAAGAAAGAGGAAGAGATTTTAGAAAAAGAGAGAAAAGGAGAAAGAAAGAAACAGCAAAAGAAAGAAAAAAAGAATGAAAGAAAGAAAGGAAGCGATTTTAGAAAAAGAGAGAAAAGGAGAGAGAAAGAAACAGCAAAAGAAAGAAAGAAAAAAAAAGAATGAAAGAGAGCAAGAAAGAGGAAGAGAAAGAGGGAGAGAGAATGGGATTCTTGTTTTATTGCCCAGGCTAGAACACAGTCCAAAAATGGGTACCAAAAACCTCTCTTATGCCAACAATTGTGCTCAACAATGGAGACAGGAAGGAATAGGGGACGAAAACAACAAATAAGCAGCCAACCAACATTTCATTCAAACCTGTGAAATGCTATGCAACTGCTGGGGAGCGATCCACCTCCAACTATGTGGTCACTTTGAAAATAGGTACAACATGATGCTAAGAAAAATGCATGTTCTGTGGATTTGGGGAGGAGAGTTCTGCAAATATTTGTCAAGTCTAGTTGTTCTAGGTCTGAGCTCAAGTCCTGGACATCCCTGTCGATTCTCCATCTCGCC
>PVKP010038960.1:0-20480 GCA_004027715.1 Plecturocebus donacophilus
AATCGAGCTGTTTCACTCTCTATAAAAACCCCCTGTCTAAAAATAGCCCAAGTAATTCCCACCAATAACAGGCCAAGTCCTAAGTCAAGGCTTGTAACTTACCCAATAGCAGTCTTGCTCTCCCACAACCAATCGAGCTGTTTCACTCTCTATAAAAACCCCCTGTCTAAAAATAGCCCAAGTAATTCCCACCAATAACAGGCCAAGTCCTAGGTCAAGGCTTGTAACTTACCCAATAGCAGTCTTGCTCTCCCACAACCAATCGAACTGTTTCACTCCCTATAAAACCCCCTGTCTGAGAGGAGTCTGTGCAACTTCTCCGGCCCCTCCTGTCTGGACCGCAGAACCTCACCTGGGAGCCTGAATAAATTCCCTTGCATTGGATTATTTTGGTGCTGGCCTCAGTTTCTTCATTTTATCCTCAGAAACAAACCTTACACTTAGAGGAAATACTAAAACACTGTGCTTCCATTTGGGCCTTTCAATCACTCAAATCTTGATGGATTGGAACCCCCAACGTATGCTTGGAGCCGACTAGCTGTCTAGCATCATTCAGTTCTACGCGAATTGGTAACAGGTCATCCTTCATGCCCATCTTTGCTAGGAATTCTATCAATGGTACAGCATTTGCCTATCCTGAAAACAATCTAAGTTCTTAGGACCTAGGAACTTTGAGGTTTGCAGAGGGGGGCTACTGATATGAAAATTTGGCAAAGTGTCTTTCAAGAAGTGGTGATTGCCACTTAAACGTTCTCCAGAAAAAACTATGCATTTCAACCTATTTAATAATTAGTTCCAAAAATCAGTCAATTTGTGAAAAGACTATTTTGAACTTCTGTACACTATCTTCAGTATAAATAATACCTACTGTCAGTAGTAGGTATACATGAAATTTGGTTTTCTTTTCAATTAATATATTGCAAAAAACAGTAATATTAACTTATTGATGATTAGTCTTTCATTCTTTGGCTGAATTTAAGCATTTAATATTGTGAAAGCCAGAATATCTACCTACCTACCTACCTACCTGCCTACTTATGTTTTTAATGCCTAGCACAGCACATGGTACAAGGTATTTGACCAATAAATATTTGTCTGGTGAACAATACCAATTTATAGACATTTAAATAAATCTTCCTTAAAAAGTTCAAAAAATTTCAAAAAATTTCTTTATCAGAATATTATCCTGTATCATATCCATATAATATCTGGATAGAAGGAAATAGTTAAGTTTCAACCCAACTGTGGAAGTGGGGAGAAAATTTAAACAAGCAACCAAACAACTCCTCATTCAGAGTATGCTTTGTCTAGTGTGCCTGCCTACTGTGAACTTGTTTGGTGCATGTATTAAAATGACAACGCAACTACTTTAGAGTTTTAGGAAAAAGAGACTCAGCAGTCCCTGCTCTTTAAACTTTGCTGCTATACAAGGAATGCAGGAAATATGAAGATGAAATGACAGTGATGTCAGTGATGCTACTTAGAGTTATGTTTATAGGTTATATTACATTAATTGGGGAATTTTCTCATAAAAAATATTTTCTTCTTTGTTTAAACTAGATGGAAGAAATTTATCCCTGGTTACACCAAACATTCTAATCCTCTAGAATTGAGAAATTGCTACTAAGGAAGATTAACAAAACCCCTTACCCTCAAGTAACATACTCTGTTTTGTTCAAGTTTCAGGTTACTAAGGCCCAAGCCATTATGCTATATAGTATATGATTTAAGCATTCTTTTCTGTACTTTAAAAACAAAGTTAATTGGAATGTAACTATATTGCATAGCTGTATCTTTTTCCTCCAGACTAACTTTCAGAAGTTAGTCACTTCCAAATAGAGTATCCTTTTAGAATAAAAATAAAACAAAAAATAATAAGTATGTGAAATAATGCAAATATTAATTAGGTCAATTTAGCAATTTCATAATGTTTGCATATTTCAAAATGACATTATCCATGATAAATATATACAATTTTTATTTGTCAGTCAAAAACATAAAAACACAAACAACAGAATTATAAACAAAATAATTCTTGTTTGGAGCCAAAATGAATATGAATTTTAGAAGTATTCAGAAATTTTTTTAAATTACACTATAGCACTAACAGCAATGTTCAACTCCTGATTACTGGTGGAAGATGACTGTTTTTCTCTACCTTTTAAACTAGTGTACTATGCCTATTGCAAATGAGTGCCCAATAAATACTGCTGATATTTCTCTTATTCTGAGTAAGAAAAGCAGTAGATCTAGAGTTCTAGGATGTGGTACTTGGTTTATGTAATAGTTAACAAATAGGCCCCTTAATTTCTCTGGTCCTTAATTTCCTCACCTATAAATGAGAGGATAGCTAGATAATCTTTTAGCACTGTTCAACTCTTAAGTGATATCTTCTGATGACTGGTTTTGTGAATAGCCATGCTATAATTTGAATTCTATGCTGTTTTTCTTTTCGTCTTTATGAGGGTTTACTCCTATGAGTACAAAATCAAACTTAATAAGAAAAACTTAGGTCATTGTTACTCTTTTAAAATCATTCCAGTCATTGTGCTCCTTTATTAAAATGAAAAATGGTAAAAGATTCAAGCACTGAATTAAATGTACTGATACATTTTTAGGAAGGACACACAGACTTCTCTTTCTCTGCCTGCTCCCATCATTCTCTCTTTTCTCACTTTAATTTCCTTTTATTCCTCTAATATCTTCCTCTTATATATACTTGTCTCTTTTAACTTGAAACTAAGGAAAAATGCCACTTTGGGTTTTGGACACAATGAGAAGAAAAAAAAATTACCTTTCCAGGTAATCCAAATGCAAAGAGTCCAAGATCTTCATAAGATGTTACAGCTGTTGAGAGAAATTAAAATATTCACTTTTACACAAAATGATTTATGTATCAAGTCTTAAAGAGAAGAAAATTAATTCCACTACTACAAGCTAAGTACAGTATAATTCTTATGATCCAGGCCAATCAGGACTAAACACAAAATGAGAGAATTTTCCCTAACATCCTCAAATAAAGGCAATAGTAAAAAGCATGGTTGATCTTAACTATTTTATGTAAAAGTCTTGGTCATTTTCATCAAATCTTTAATTTTCACTCCAAAATATAAACCACAATACCTATGATTTTCAGATGTCTTTGTAGAACATGTCTTTTTACTCAGTAGTGATGGTTTTTACTTTTTAAAAAAAATTAATCACCAAGGACTCTTTTATTATGTTTCTTTAATGCATCTCATTTCTGAAAGATTCTCTCTCTCAAGGTGCGCATATTAATAATTTCCCCTTTTTACTAAGAAAAAGCTTCTAATCGATATAAGGTAACCAATGTCAACATGCTGATTAATGTAATTTTGGTCACGAACTTACGACCCTCTATCTATCTGACATCTCTCTGTATCTATTTTAAGTTACTCTGTGTAGGCTGATCATGAGTAAATTTGATCTTAGGCATTCTGAAATATTTTAAGTTGCTTAAACACTCTCAATACTAATGTTGCAAACTGCTAGCGATTTAATCCATCTGCCTTATTGTAGCTACTGAATGGGCAGACTAAATTTAAAGCAGAAGTAACCATTTGTGTTTGGAAAACTTGACCGCTTATGATCTGTAAGAATACAGTCCTCTTAGAATAAATAAAGCTTAACACATTTCAAAGTTGTCACACAACCAGCCATGCTGGATCCATTCAAATGGAATAATTACTCAAGAACATCCCTGCTTCTCACTATACAATACTTGCCTACCACATTGTCCAAATATGTTTTATTGGCAATGGTTTCTAAAAGCTCTATATGTAAATAAAGTATAAATGTATAATACTTTCAGAGATGTTCACTTCTCCAGGTACCTAGAATGATAATGTGTTGACAAAAAAATAATAATCTTAACCCATAATTGGTAGGGCATATACTTTCTTTTTTCATCATAAAAGAGTATTAAATTACATTTTCATGTCATATGTTTAATAAATGGTCACAGAAAAGATAAAATTAAATGGCTCATAAAAGAATCAAACTGTGTCTTTAGATCATATAGCTTTATGTTTTAACTAGTGGTGTCACTATTTGTATAATCCCATAGTTTGAAAAGTGCTTACACTAAAGTGGATAGCAGATACTGAGGCTTGGTACAGCAATATACATCTTTTATTGAGTTAAAGAGATGGCTCATCATTTCTCAAAGCTGGTTCTAAAAAATCTTCTCAAGATATACATAAGTTTTCTTTCAACTGTCACTGTATAAACAAAAAAACTTCTTGGTACTTTCATAATCAAAGACTTCCATGTATGTAAAAATAAGCATTTTTAAAGCCAAATATAATCTTTACATATTATTACTACAAAGTTAGAAAGAAAGCAGTGGAATGCTGAAAAAATAAGGAGATTTACTAATTAACAACAAACATTTTAACTTTATTATCACAGTTGATCAAAGAATTTGGAAACTTCATGAATGATACATCTCTTTTATAAAATGTATTTACATACTGCTAAACAATGCACAAGGGCAATTCAATTCAACTTTGAATTGGAGATACACAATTTAATTTATGAGTAGAAAACTTTATGCTTTAATAATAAAAACTTCAATAATAATTTTACAGGAGTGGATTTTAGACACATTTTGGAACATTAAAAAGTTACAAAACTAAGAACTTAAATTTTTTCCTCCTATGTGAAATGCCAACATTCTTTTTTTTTTTCAAATCACATATTCTAAAGTAAATACTATCACAAAAATTAATAATTATTTAATTATTTTCATCAACAAATCTTTACTGGCCTGTTTTAATATTCATAAACTTAATTGATAATGTTATACATGGGTACCATTCCTTATATTTAACACCCCATTGCCTTGGTGTATATATTAAACCTAAAAATTATGTACATATTCTCTTGTAATTTGGCATCGAGAACGTAATTTTGTTCCATATTATATGAACCAAGTCTCCAGAGCATCTCTGATACATCACTCTGAGATATGAGATTAAATATCTGTGTTCATTTTTAGCTTCTCTTTTATATTACAGTTAAATATATACATTATTTTTTTGAGACAGGGTCTTGCTGTGTCACCCAAGCTGGAGTGCACTGGCACGATCATTGCTCACTGCAGCCTTGAACTCCTGGGCTCAAGCAATCCTCCTGCGTCAGCCCCCAGAGTTGCTGGGACTACAGGCACATGCAAATATGCCAAGGTAACTTTTAATTCTTTCCTTTTGGATACATAGAATTTCATTATATTGCCCAGACTGATCTCAAACTCCTAGACTCAAGCCATCCTCCTACCTCTGCCTCACAAAGTGCTGGGATTATTGGTATGAGCCACTGCATCTGGCCCATTCTTTCTTTAGAAAATTTTCTTTCCAAGAATTTAGAGCAAGGAAGCTTTACAATGTTACATATGGGGATATATCAAACACCTGCTTTTCAAATGACCTATTTTGCATCAATTTCTCAGTCAGTGAGCAAGTTTAATACCCTAAATCAAAAAGTTTAACTGGAGTTTGTTTTATTTTTAAACAAAATGAAGTATAGATAGTATATTTAGTAAATGTTAACAAGCAAATACCTTTACTGTGAGCAAAAACCATAATACTGAAAGATTCCAAACAGAATTGGTTTTTCAGTTACCTAAACTTTTAAAAATTAAACATTTATTTTTAATTAAAAAAATTAAAACACAACCCTACTGTTCGAGAAAATATAATTAAACTAACAGCTTAATGAAGACAGTCTGAACTGCAACTACTTGCTCTCTGGGTCTATTTTTTTTAGTTTTATGAAAATATGTCTAAATACAGTAAATTTCAAAACTGAGAAGAAACCATTAAGCTCTTAAATGGAGACTGAGTACAATGCTCAAATCCTAATTCTAGCTTTCCGGTCAGCATATCTAGTTAGTCATTCAGTTCTGTCACTGTCATCAGACTTCTTTTATGTTGCAAAAATTAGAAGCACTTTTCCATGGCTAGGACAGCATGAATATGAATAATGGCTTCTTGCTTAACATTGAGGCTTTACTAAATAAAATGTGAATATAGACAAATGTTTGATCTCCACATACTCACTTTTTAAGTTTTCTGAAGCATCTCGGCGTAATAACCAAATCAACACTAGGGAAATACTTTTAAAGCACTGCTCTGTCATTTGGGCAATTTCTTTCTTTTCTTTTTTTTTTAATTTGAGATGGAGTATCGCTCTGTCACCGAGGCTGGAGTGCAGTGGTGCAATCTTGGCTCACTGCAACCTCTGCCTCCTGGGTTCAAGCAGTTCTCTGCCTCAGTCTCTCGAGTAGCTGGGATTACAGGTGCCTGCCACCATGCCCAGCTAATTTTTTTGTATTTTTAGTAGAGACAGGGTTTCACCATCTTGGCCAGGCTGGTCTTGAACTCCTAACCTTGTGATCCACCCATCTGGGATTACAGGCGTGGGCCACCACGTACTCGGCCTATTTGGGTAATTTCTTAAAATGCTAAAAACATTTTAAACTGGCACTGACTGTTGAAATGCAATTTGAACAATGAACCTTTAAAATATTTAAAACATTTGACCCCTAAGAGCTTATCTTAAGAAGTAAAACTAAAATCAAGAGTAATCATTATATGCAAAGATACTCACAGGGCATTGTTTTAACTGGAAAAACAAAACTAATCTAAATGCTCAACAATGGGAAAATGGTTACATAAATTTTGGTAGGTATTTTTGATAGAATAATATGTAGCCATTAAAAGCTATAATAATATTAAAATGCCATTATTATTTTAGGTGAAAAAGGTATATAAAAAGACTGAACTGATTTCCACACAAATGGTCACAAACTTTTTTCTTTTTCTTCCTTCTTTTTCGGCAGGGAAGGGTTTCCATTATACTTTAATGAATATAATAAAAGTGGTAGAACTTTATTTTTAAAAACCATATTTTTTTATAGTTTCATTTTCTCTACCAAATACCTGGTAGGTTTGATTTAAGCTGTAATTTAAATTTTCTCTGGTGTTTAGTAATTGAAGTATTTCTTGGTCTACTAATAATAGGAGATATTTTTTCAATGCTTTCTTACCATCAATGTTTTTTGAAAGATGTTTTGAGGGATACAAAAATAAGATGTGGTGATGACCAGTCACATTAATAGCATATTCCTACAGAACAGGAATAATATTAATTATGACACTCACAAAATTAATTCAGTCTTTTGCAGGAATTCATACAAACAGTACTTGGCATGACCCATCTTGAGTAAACGACTGAAAGCAACCATTAGCAGTTTGTTTTAGGAAATTAGTTTTTGATATTAAAGAAATCAATGCTATGTTTTGTGGGGCAGAAAGGCTATAAATCTTAATCAAGTAAATTTGGGGAAAATTTCTTCCTTAATGTACCATCAAGGCACACTTTAATGCTTTAATGTTTTGGCAAGAGAAAGAGTTTGGCCTCCACAGGAATCATTTAGAAAGCTGCTTCCATGAAAGAGTGGAATATTTCCAGCTAGTTATTCCAGTGTCCTGTCTCCTCTGCATTTTTTCCTCAATGAAATAGGACAATTAATAAACTCCGGTCATAGTACAAAGCCCAAGTTTCAGCAGCAGCAATATTATCTTTGGATCTGGGTTGAGGGACATGAGTTATTCAAATACAGTTCAATTCTCAGAAAGCTAGCTATTTGGAATGTGCCCTTATTATTCTGAAATTCTTGTCTTTCTTGTGTTTTCTATAATTTTACTCTGGTCTTTTTATTATTATTATTATTATTTGTCCATGAGGGTCATTCATTTTTTCAATATTCACTATGCAACTTCATTGACACTTGTGATCTTTTTAAATATTTGTTTAGATGTCGGTGTGCCAACTGAAAGTGGCATGATTTTAAAACACTCAACACAGAAAACAGAATGCTAGAATACTAAGAACATTCTCTCACATGGCACAGAGGATGTGACACTGCACATACAGAGATGATTCTGGGAATCCCAGTATAATACTACTTAGCTATTCAGTGAACAATATTTACAGTTATATCCTACAAATGGTAATAATTTTCAACTTTTGGCCTCAATCTATGGATAAAAACAAACTAATATAATTACAAAACAGAAAGTAAATATTTTCAATATGACAATGTAAGGGTACAGCAGACAGAGTATAGGAAATAGGAATAAGGTAAGTGAAAGAAAGAACAGAAGCACTAATATAATAAAGGCAGAAGATCAAAAGATACTGACTAAAGTTGATGGAAAAAAATTAAATGTTTAAATGTATTATTTAGAGTTACAAAATAATGAATATTAGAAGGAAGAAGGGGAGGGATTAGTGTAGCTGAGCTTTTGCTACCCTTTTGCAGTGAAGAGTCAATATATAATCTCTTAAGTCAATAAAAAACCAAAAGATATTATTTAGACTTAGGCAATCATCAAAAGAGTTAAAAACAGAAACTCTTTAAATGTTGCTAATTCTGGGAAATGGGATACAACTAGGGAAGAATGGGTGGGGAACTGCTCTAAGTTCACACACACACACACACACACACACACACACGATCATATATTACTTTTGATAAAAAGGAAAGGTTAATGTCAAAATGTTTAATCCTGCAGAGATTCACACCCATCCTTCACTGCAACTCAATAACAAAAAACTCCGCTTCTGCTTAAGGGAACACTTAATCTAATGTCAAGGCAAACACTACGAAGGAATCACTATATGAGGAGAGCACACACACAATGTAGCCACTGTTTCTCAACCTTGCCACTACTTACGGGCCCAGATCATTATTTGTTGTTGGGGGCTGTCCTGTGTATTATAGAATGTTTAGGAGTATTCCTATCCACTAGCTGCCAATAGCGCCTTGCCTCGCCCTGCCCTTCCCAATCTCCAACTGTGACAATCGGAAATGCCTCCGGACATTGTCAAATGCCCCATCAGAAAAACAAAAAAAAAAAAACAAGTCCAGTTTAGAACCGCTCATTAATAAGAAGGATGAGACAAGTACACTAACCTACTTTAGATGGACCCATGTAATTAGCCCTCTCAGTTTACCTGTGGGTTTACTCAACTATGACTCCTGATCAAAAGAAGAAAAGCAGATCAAAATATAGTTTTGACAGCCCACTACCATTCCAAACCATAAGGAAATGTCCACAGTGAGCTTTGAAATGGGAAACATGTATCTATTGTCTTTAATCAGTTTTAGTTTAATCTCACTGTGATTTTTACAGTGAGAATATCTCACAGTGCTGAATGGAATTCATTACGCCCCTAAGGCAACTCATGTCCTTCATAGGATACCCAAAACAATGCTGAGGGGTAGGGGTGGGAGGAGGCTGTCAGCTCTTTATTGAGAAATGGTATATGTCAGTATGCAGGATGTCATGTAGACATTGGACACTATATTAGATAAACCATGTAAGGAATTTTAAAGATAAGTTTGACTACACATAATTTTTGCCTTGCATGTTAATTTTGGAACTTATGTAATCTCTTTGTAGTTTTAATACATCCATCTATTCATCATCCATGTATCCAGCTTTTATTAAATATTCTGTGTCAAGCACATGGTAGATGCTACAAACAATGGTTAATGATTTGAATATACATTAAAATTACCAGAAATACAATTACCATGTAAAAGCAGAAGACTAATTTGTTCTGTTTGGAACTTTGCCAAAAATTGTTTCCTACATGGAAAGTCCATCACCAACATTTACTTTTTGTGTCTTCTTTATTTTGTTATAATATTATATTATGTAAGAACTATATTACTTTCCTAGGGCTGCTGTAACAAATTATCACAAACTTCGTGGCTTAAAACAACAGAAATTTATTATCTCTCAGTTCTGGAATCCAGAAGTCCAAAATCAATTTCACAATGTCAGAATCAAGGTGTCCACAGGGCTACACTTCTGAAGGCTCTAGAAAGAATCCATTCCTTGCCTCTTGCAGTCTCTGGTAGCTGCTGGTATGCCTTGGTTTGTGTCATGTCATTATAATCTCTGCCTCAGAGGTCATATTGCCTGTATCTCCCGTCTCTATAATCACTCCTCCTTGATACATATGACTGAAGTTAGAGTCCACCAGGATAATCTCTCTATCTCAAAGTCTTAACTCAGTCACATCTGCAAAGTTCTTTTTGGACATATAAGGTAACAATTACAGGTTTCAGGAACTAGGATGTGGCTACTTTTGGGGAAGCATTACTCAGTTCACTGCAGCAGGGTATAATACTTATGGGAACTGCATTTCGTACAGTAAAGGGAGCATTTAGAAAATGTTTGTTATAAAAAGAAGGTATTGAGAATCAGTGCTCTAGAGGGTTTTAAAACCTTTTGCCTTAAAAAAGAAAAAAACTGAGGAGCACACCTAGGCCATTTCACTCCTTCTTTATTTCATTATTGTTACTAGAAATTACAATCTTCATAAAATAATTGTAACCTTTAGGAAGAGGAAGACAGAAGACTATGTTCTCTTTGCCAGAGAGAGAGATTATATTCTGGGCTCTAGGAAGGAACAAAATTCTCTTTGGAAGCAACCAACAGTAGATTCCAGTGTTTACTTTGACTCTTTTTAAACAACCTCAGTGGCTTCTCACTGCTTCAGCAAAAACTAAAATCCCTTAGAATCTGAGACTCGTCTAACACTCCAGTTTAATTTTCTCCTTTGTACGTTATGTACTACTTGTAAGGTCTTTTAGGCTGATGGATGGCACCATGGACGCCATGTTAACTTCTGTGACCTGCAGGGACACTACAGATGAGTTCCTGGAAAATCCGAAGTCACTGGAAGACCACACGAAAAGGGGAAGAAATGATCAACTCCTGCACGGCCTAATTAATTTTAAGATATTCTCTATTGTTCCTTATTCCCACCCCAACTGATAAGGCAATTGGACTTTGTAACTGACCTTGGTCAACCTTGTGACTCCAGACCTTATAACCCCCTCCCAGGTTGCAAAAACCTTGCTAAACTGTAACTTCTGTAACTTTCCACAACTACTCCAAATCTATAAAACCAACTCCTATCCCACCACCCTCTACAGACTCTTCGGACTCAGCCCACCTGCAGTGGGGTGAATAAACTGCCATGTTGCTCACACAAAGCCTGTTTGGCGGGGGGTCTCTTCATTCAGAGCGTGCTTGGTTGCCGAAACCCGAGACAGGGGAACTCCTACGGGAGACCAAACCCCCTGTCCCTGTTCTCCTTGTGCTCCCTCTGTGAAGAGACCTACCTATGACCTAGGTTCATCAGACCAGCCTACGCATCCACTTACCATCCTCAGATCAGGTTACTGTTTGCCTCAACTCTTCTCTTTAGCCCTTCTTGCCACCTGTCAGTCTCCTTCTATCAGTTTCATTTTCCTCTCCCTTTCAGTGGAGACAAGAAAGACAGAACTTTCTGTGAGGTTCATGACCGGAAAAAATCCTACGTAGGTCACACAACTGGGAAGACAGTCTTCCCTCGGTGACTGATCACTGCGGAGACATCTGCTCTGGTCACTCATTCGCACTCATAGGTGACGGATCAACGAGGGGATGTCCCCTTTAACTGATTCACCCCAGGTTTAGACCAAGGTTTAGTCTGGGACGCCTGCTAAACTGCTTGGTAGTGCATTCACTTTGTCTCTGCCGCTCTTCTTAAACTATGGGCAATCTCCCACCCTCCATTCCTCCCTCCTCTGCCTTAGCCTGCGTTCTGAAAAATCTCAAACCCCTCCAGCTACCACCTGACCTGAAACCCAAGCCTCTTATTTTCTCCTGCAATACCGCTTGACCAAAATATAAATTGGACAATGGCTCTAAATGGCCAGAAAACAATACCTTTGATTTTTCTATCCTGCAGGATCTAGACAACATATGTCGTAAAATGCGCAAATGGTCTGAAATTCCCTATGCCTAGGCATTTTTTCACACTCCAATCCCTCCCTAATCCCTGTTCTTTCTCTCCCTTCTGTCTGTCCCTCCTGCCTCTGCCAGTAACTCAGAATCCTCCTTGTCCTTCAGTTGTCTTCTAAACCCCCCGAAGTCTTGACTTACCGACTGCTGAAAATGGAAGTCTTTGCCTATTCCTAAATGAAGAATGTTGTTTTTAAGTAAACCAGTCCGGCCTCGTGTATGATGCCATCAATAAATTAAAAGACAGAGACCAAAAGCTCACTAATCAGGCAAATGGTTATTCTGGACCTGGCTGGACTGGCTGGATACTCTCTAACTGGGTGTCATGGCTTCTTTCAGTCCTTAGTCCTCTGATACCTATCTTTCTCCTTCTTTTATTTAAATGCTGTTTTCCTATTAATATCTCAATTCCTACAAAATCATATACAAGCAACAACCAATCAGTCAATATGACAAATGCTCCTTCTAACAACCCCACAATATCACCCCTTGTCCCAAAATCTCCCAGCAGTCTAAATCTTTCCCATTTTTAGGTTTTCACACCGCTCCCAATCCCATCTGAAGAAGCCCTGAGAAACATCGCCCCATCACCTCTCTGTGCTGGCCTTCCTAATACACCACTGCCCTTCACTCTTCATTTCTTTTTCCTTTATATTACTAACATAAAAACACAGGAATGTAAGGTCTTTTAGGCTGACTGACGGCACCATGTACGCCATGTTAACCTCTATGACCTGCACGGACACTCCAGATGAGTTCCTGGAAAATCTGAAGTCACTGGAAGACCATGAAAAGGGGAAGAAATGATCAACCCCTGCAGCACCTAATTAACTTTAAGACATTCTCTATTGTTCCTTATTCCTGCCCCAATTGATGAGGCAATTGGACTTTGTAACTGACCCTGGTCAACCTCATGACCCCAGACCCTATAACCCACTCCCAGTTTGCAAAAACTGCCCTAAACTGAAACTTCTGTAACTTTCCACACCTACTCCAAACCTATAAAACCAATTCCTATCCCACCGCCCTCCACTGATTCTCTTTTCAAACTCAGCCCGTCCCCACCCGGGTGAATCAACAGTCATGTTGCTCACACAAAGCCCGTTTCGGGGGGTCTCTTCATTCAGAGCACATGTTTTAACACTACTAATAGCAGTAAACTATTTTTGGTACCTTGAATACAATACGCAGCATATATACCTTTGTATCCTTGCACATGCTGGAATATTCTCTCTTGCCTTGACTGCTAGTCAAATTCCTTTTCAGCTTAGTTCTTCAGGAACATTTACTGACCCTCACCCTCCAACTAAGAGCAAGTTGAAACGGGAGAGTCCCCTGACCCCCCCCTCACAGGGCAGGACATGCGACAGGGATGTGGCTTGTCTGTTCAGCTGCCGCACTCTCAAACCCCTTACAGGAGGGGGAGCTCACAGACGGGCAGGTGCAGGAACCTGGGTGAGCGCTTTTGGGCTCCAGGCCCATAGCAGCATCTAGGAGTAGATGCCTGCAACTCCTGGAGCCCCAGTAGGCATGCTACAGTGCTCTTTTAGCTCTGCCATCTGCAGACTGCTTAAGTATTAACCAGCTCAGTGCTCTCTTTGTACCCGGTTTCTTGTCCAGTGTCCAGGAAGAATCAGGTCACACACGGACTTGGAAGGATGGTGAATGCGGGAATTTATTAGGTGATGGAGGTGGCTCTCAGTGAGATGGATGGGGAGCTGGAAAGCAGATGGAGTGGGAAGATGATCTTCCCCTGGAGTATGGCTGTCCCATAGCTGATATCCTCTCCAATTGTCCCCAGCCGAACTCCCCTTGATGTTCAAACACTCCTTCTCTTCTCTATTCTGCCGTGCTGCTCTTCTGCTCCTCTGTTCGTCTGCCTGTGGATCCTGGAATTTGGGGTTTATATGGGTACAGGATAGGGGAGCATGGCAGGCAAAAGGCAACAATTGGGCATGAAAACAGAAATGCCTGTTCCCATTTAGGGTCATGGGTTTCCAGGCTTGGGGGTGGGGACTTTGCTGGGGAACCACCCTCTTCTACCTAGTATTTTCCTGACTCCAGTATATCAAAGTCACTTCTCTTCTGAGATATCACCATATCTTACACGTTCAAATTGTTAAATTTATCACACTACATTATAAATTATTTGCTTATGTATTTGTTTCCCCTATTAGACTATGAGCTTTTTCAAGGAAGTAACTGGTTCTTATTTATCTCTTTATTACTAATAGACAAGAGTATTGAATGAATGAATTTCTATTGTGTGCTTCAGTTCTAAGCCCTGTCTACCCACATATCCTTAAAAGTCCAAAACTGAACTCATTTTTATTTTGAACAACCTCTTCCTACTGTGTTCCTATCTTCATTGATGACACTGTCATTAATCCAGTGGCCCAAGCCATAAATCTGGGAGATAACTAGACATTTCCTTCTCCTTAATTGTCCACGTTTACTCAGATAACAGCTCCTCTCAACTGTAACTCTGCCATACCCCACCATTTGTTAATCTTTTTCTTTCTTTTATTCACCTTATTATTACCTTAGTTCAATCCCTATTTTATTGTTACGACTTTTTTGACACTCAGGCCTGACTGCTAATCTACTCAAGCACTGTTAATACAAATTAAGAGTTAGACCAACAAATGAGAAAGACAATCCCCTTCAGGCAGAAATAAGAAAAGGGTTTCCATCCTGAACACAAGCCCGAGGGCAAGCATGACCTGGAGCCAGGACTGTGCCTTCCTGAAATGAACAACTCCAGACAGGTGGTGGCTCACACCTATGATCCCAGTACTTTGGGAGGCTGAGGCAGACAGATTCCTGGAGCTCTCGAGTTTCAGATTAGCCTGACCAACATGGTGATATGCCATCTCTACAAAAATAGGTGTACCAAAATTAGCACACCCATAGTCCCAGCTACTTGGAAGGCCGAGGCAGGAAGCTACTCAGGAGGCTGAGGTAGAAGGACTGCGTAAGCCTGGGAGGCCGAGGTTTCAGTAAGCCAAGACTGCACCACTGCACTCTCGCCTGGGCAGCAAAGTGAGATCCCATCTCAAACCCCGCCTCTACCCCTAAACACAAAACCTCATAACTCCAATTGGTATACAGTGCTTAGATCTGCTGCTCAGTTATGTCCTGAGAATTTTCTTCACTAGTCTCCTGTGCCAGATTCTTTGCTTCTCTGTCAGTCTTTGGGTATACTCTATTGTTCACTAAGTAAGGGTGAATAAAATTTTCTGAGACCTTGCATACATGAAAATGTCATTGTGCAAACTCCACACTTAAGCAATAGTTTGGCTAGTTATAGAATTCTATATTAAAATCATTTCCCCCAAGAATTTTGAAGGTATTGTTTTATAGTCATCTAGTTTATAGTATTGCTCCAAGAAGACTTTTACTACTATGGTTCTTGATTCTTTGTATGAAATTTTTGGTGTTGTCTTTCTCTTCTCTCTGTAAGCTTATAGAATATTATCTATATAACTGAATTTCTGATTATTCAAAATATGTCTTGGTAGGAATTATCTTACAAGTATTATACTGAACACTAAGAGGAAAACTTTTAACCTTGAAACCAACTTCCTTTAGTTACACCAATTTATGTTATTTTGTTAATAATTTTCTACCACCCCTTTTACTCTTGTTGGAGAATTTCTATTACTTGCATGTTGGACTTTCTGGACTGATTTTATAATTTTATTATCTTTCCTCTCCCATTTTCAAGCTTTTTCTTTTTTTCCCCACCCCCAGGAAACTTCTGTAACTCTCCCAACCCGACAATTGAACTAATTTTGAATTCTAGGGCTTTGTGTTTTCTGAATATACACTTTTTATAATTTCTTGTTTTTGTTTCAATAATAAAATCTCTTCTTTTAGTTCTCTAAAGTTATTAAATATAGCTTTATTTTTAAAGTTTTCATCCGGTCTTGTAATATCTATTTCCTCTTGTTCTCTAAGTTTCTTTCTTTCCTTACTTGCGTTTTCTTTATAGTTTTAGATTCGCAGCAAAGTTGAACAGAAAGTACAGAGAGTTCCCATATACCTCCTGCCCCGCCACATGCATAGCTTCCACTACAATCAACATCCTGCACCAGAGTGGTACATTTGTTACAATCAGTGTACCTACATTAACATGTCATTATCACACAAAGTCCATAATTTACATTATAGGGTTCACTTTTGGTGCGGTACATTCTATGGGTTTTGACAGATATATAACCACCGTGTCCACTATTACAGTATCATACAGATTCATTTCACTGCCCTAAAAATCCTCTGTATTCTGCCAATTCACCCTCCCTCTGCTAATCTCTGGCAACCACTGATGTTTTTTATTTTCTGCATAGTTTTGCCTTTTCCAGAATGTCACACACTTGGAATCATACAGTATGCAGCCTTTCAGATTGATTTTTCTTTGTTTTATTATATATATTTAAGATGTACAACACGATGTTTTGATATATATAGAGAAATGATTACTAAAGTGAAGCAAATTAACATATTTACCCTCTCACAATGTTCTTTTCTTTCCTCCCTCCCTTCCTTCCCTCTCACCCCCCCTCCCTCCCTCCCTTCCTCCCTTCCTTCCTTGTGGTAAAAGCACCTGAAATCTACTCTCTTGGCAAATTTTCAGTAAACAATATTAAATATAATCATCATGCTGTATATTATCTCTGCAGACTTATTCATCCTACATAACTGCAACTTTATAGCCTGATGAATATCTTCCCATCCCCCTATAACCACGGTTCTACTCAGTTTCTATGTATTTAATTTTTTTAGATTCCACATGAATGTGAGATCATGCAGTATTTTTCCTTCTGTGTCTGGCTTATTTCATTTAGCATAATGTTCTCCAGGTCTATTCACGTTGCTGAAACTGGCAGGATCTCCTTCTTTAAGGCCCAACAATATTTCATGATACACACATACCACGATTTTTTATCCACTCACTTACTGACACTGAGGCTGTTTCTCTATCTTGGCTGTCACAAATAATGCTGCAATGAATATAGGAGCAGAGATATCTCTACAAGGTACCAATTTCATTTCCTTTGGGTATAAACCCAGAAAAGGAATTACTGGATCATACGGTTTCTTTCACTTGATAATATTCACTTAAGATTCCTCCATGCCTTTTCATGGTTTGATGCCTCATTTCTTTTTCTTTTCCTTTTTCTTTTTCTTTTTTTTTTTTTTTTTTGAGAGAGTCTTGCTCTGTCACTCTGGTTTGAGTGCAATTGCACAATCTCAGCTCACTGCAACATCCACCTCCTGAGTTCAAGTGATTCTCCTGCCTCTGCCTCCTGAGTAGGTGGGATTATAGGCATCTGCCACCACGCCTGGCTAATTTTTGTATTTTTAGTAGAGACAGGGCTTTACCCTGTTGGCGAGGCTGGTCTTGAAATCCTGACCTAAGGTGATCCACCTACCTTGGCCTCCCAGAATGCTGGGATTACAGCCATGAGCCACCGTGGCCAGCTGTTTTTTTTTTTTTTGAGATAGAGTTTTGCTCTTCTTGCCTAGGCTGGAGTACAATGGCATGATTTCAGTTCACTGTAACCTCCGCCTCTGGAGTTCAAGCGATTCTCTTGTCTCAGCCTCCCGACTAGCTGGGATTACAGGTGCCTGCCACCATGTCCAACTAATTTTGTATTTTTAGTAGAGAGGGGTTTCACTATTTCAGGCTGGTCACGAACTCTTGACCTCAGGTGATCTGCCTTGGCCTCCGAAAGTGCTGGGATTACAGGCGTGAGCCTCTGTGCAGGCACCGAATTTCTACTTAGCAATGAACAATACCCTCTTGTACAAATACATCAGTTTTTAAAATTCTTTGACTTCTGAGGAACATTTTAGTTGCTTCCAAAGTTTGGTGATTATGAGGCTATTATTAATATCTTTATGTAGGTTTTTGTGTAGAAATAAGTCTTGAACTCATATGGATAAATACCAAGGAACACTACTGTTGGATCCTATGAAAATAATAATGGTACTTACCTCATAATATTATTATGAAGATTAAAAGAATATTCATAAAGTCCTTAGAATCATGTCTGGCACATAGTAAGTGCTATATAAATAAATGTTACATAAGATAAAAATAAAAAGTGTGACTTAAACAAGTGAGAGAGAGAGTACTGGAAGATAAATCAGGGAGACAGAAAGGGTAGAAGACTTATGCTGAACTTTGTAATGATTTTTGCTTTTACTTTGATTGAACTGGGAAGCAACTGGAGGATTTTGAGCAAAGGAATGCTATGACCTAACTTACATTAACAGAATCATTATGGTTGTTTTGTTAAGAATAGATTGTAGGAGGGCCAGGTGCAGTGGCTCACGCCTGTAATCTCAGCACTTTGGAAGGCTGAGGCGGAAAGATCTCAAGGTCAGGAGTTCGGGACCAGCCTGGCCAACATGGTGAAACCCCATCTCTACTAAAAATACAAAAAGTAAGTCAGGCATGGTGGCACCCGCCTGTAGTCTGAATTACTTGGGAGGTTGAGGCAGAAGAATCACTTGAACCCGGGTGGCGGAGGTTACAGTGAGTCAAGATCGTACCACTGCACTCCAGCCTGGTGACAGAGGGAGACTCCGTCACAACAACAAAAATTAATTAGGCTGGGCATGGTGACTCACGCCTGTAATCCCAGCACTTTGGGAGGCCGAGGAAGGCGGATCACGAGGTCAAGAGATCAAGACCATCCTAGCCAACATGGTGAAACCCTGTCTCTACTAAAAACACAAAAATTAGCAGAGTGCGGTGGCACACACCTATAGTCCCAGCTACTTGGGAGGCTGAGGAAGGAAAATCCCTTGAACCCAGGAGGCACAGGTTGTAGTAAGCCAAGACTGCACCACTGCACTCCAGCCTGGGTGACAAAGCAAGACTCTGTCTCAAAAAAAAAAAAAAAAAAGAATAGACTGCAGGAAGTCAGGGTGGAAGTAAAAACAAAAAGATAAGCTATTACTTTTGATGGTGGTAGTAGTAATTGAACATGGGTGGTAGCAATTAAATGAGAAAAAAATCAGATTATTAATTTTTTGGCCAGGCGTGATGGCAACAGCTCATGCCTGTAATCCCAAGCATGCACTTTGGGAGGTCAAGGCAGGAGGATTGCTTGAGCAGATGTTAGAGAACAGCCTAGGCAACATAAGAGCCCACCTCTACAAAAAATAAAAAAAATTAGCCAGGCGTGGTGATATGCATGGTGATGTGCACAGCCTGTGGTACCAGCTACTGGGGAGGCTGAGGTTAGCCAGATGTGGTGATATGTGTGTGATGTGTACCTGTGGCTACCAGCCACTGGGGAGGCTGAGGTTAGCCAGGTGTGGTGATATGTGTGTGATGTGTACCTGTGGTACCAGCTACTCAGGAGGCTGAGGTTAGCAAGGTGTGGTGATATGTGTGTGATGTGTACTGTGGTTACCAGCTACTGGGGAGGCTGAGGTCAGCCAGGTGTGGTGATATGTGTGTGATGTGTACCTGTGGTTACCAGCCACTGGGGAGGCTGAAGTTAGCCAGGTGTGGTGATATGTGGTGATGTGTACCTGTGGTTACCAGCTGCTGGGGAGGCTGAGGCAGGAGGTCGAGGCTACAGTGAGCTGTGTTCACACCACTGTCTTCTAGCCTGGGCTACAGAGCAAGACACTATCTCAAAAAAGGTTTTTTTGAAGTGAAGGGACAGTATGGCATGGATTGAACATGGAGAATGAGGGGAAAAAGGGTAGATACAGAATAACTTAAAGATCTTTGGCCGAAGCAATTCGAATAAAGACACTACCATTTACTTAGATGGGAACAGCTGAAAGTGTAGACTGGCAGTATAAAGATGGGGAGTTTTATATACCTGGGCTATCTGTTAAACATCCAAGTGGAGATGTCATGGAGGCAGCTGGAGATGAGACTGAAATTCAGGGGACAGTTCCAGGCTAGGAATATACATTTCAAAATCACCATGAGCCCAAGAATGCGTGTAAAAGAAAAGAGATCACTCATGGCTGTAATCCTAGCACTTTGGGAGGACAAGGTGGGCAGACCACTTGAGGCTAGAAGTTCGAGACCTGGCTAACATGGCAAAACGCTGTCGCTATTAAAAATACAAAAATTAGCCAGGTGTAGTGGTGCACCCCTGTAATCCCAGCTACTCAGAAGGCTGAGGCAGGAGCATCACTTGAACCCTACAGGGCAGAGGTTATAGTGAGCCAAAACTGCGCTATTGCACTCCAGCCTGGGTGACAGAGGGAGACTCTGTCTCAAAAAAAGAAAAGAAGAGATGAGAGGAATAGTCCCAGGGGTACACCAATGTTTAGAGGACGGGAGATTAAGAGAATTGAGCAGAAGAGAAAAGGAGTGTTCAATGAAACAGGAAGAACTAGGCGAGCATGACTCGATCTTTCCAAGAGGAAGGAGTTATCAGCTATGTCACATGCTGCTGACTGGTCAAGTAAGATGAAGACTGAGAACTGCCTGTTAGATTTAGCAATGCGGAAGTCACTGGTACAGCAGTTTCAGTGCAAAAGCCTGATGGAAGTGGAGGAAGAGGAATTATCTGCCTTAGACAATTCTTTTTTTTTTTTTTTTTTTTT
>PVKP010038961.1:0-20500 GCA_004027715.1 Plecturocebus donacophilus
GGAGCCATGCTCAGATACTCACAATCCTGTACCCCACCCAGGCTGTGTCTTATGCATAGCAACACCCATGGATGCTCTTACCACAGGGGTTTTATGAAGAACCACAAAAGATCCTTGAAGGGCCAGGCCAGGTGGCTCTTGCCTGTAATCCCAGCACTTTGAGAGGCTGAGGCAGGAGAATCACTTGAGGTTAGGAGTTTGAGACCAGCCTAGACAACACAGTGAGACCTCATCTCTACTAAAAATTAAAATTGGTAAAAATTTAAAAATTTACAAAGAGAAGTAAAATAAATGTGACAAATTTCAAAAAGAAAAAGAAAATAATTGACTTCTATCAGCCTTTTCTCCAAGGGGGAAACTAAAAGAAAGTTCTATGTTTTTTTGTGTGTGTTATTTTTGTTGTTTTTTTGAAACAGAGTCTCACTCTATTGCCCAGGCTGGAGTAGAGTGACACCATCTTGGCTCATTGCAACCTCCGCCTCCCAGGTTCAAGTGATTCTCCTGCCTCAGCCTCCTGAGTAGCTGGGACTACAGGTGCCCGCCACCACACCCATCTAACTTTTGTATTTTTAGTAGAGACAAGGTTTTACCATGTTGGCCAGGCTGGTCTTGATCTCTTGACCTCAGACAATCCGCCCACTCAGCCTCCCAAAGCGAGTGAGCCACTGCACCCAGCCAGAAAGGTCTATGTTTTAAGTAATTTTCTTAAGGCTTTGCAAATGGAGTTTAACATCAGGAATTCATCCCACAAAGGCCTGGGTATTGGAAGTCTCAGGTCCTATTTTCAGTGCCTTCAGCGGTCTATGCAATTCAAATAAAGTCCATTGCTGGGAACATTGTGCAGGGTTCCTTGTGTTCATCTTTATAGCATCTGGACCTCATGCACTTTCATTTTATTGTGCAGTCATGGAAATCGATGCCTTAGCAGATATTAATTAGACCATTTTCCAGTAGTAGAAACAGAGCCGCTTGGTTTCTTTTTCTCAATTCCTTTCCTCCACCTATTATACCTCTGCCTTGCTTCGCTGGGGATTCCAAGGTCTCTGAAGGGACCTGTCACCCTCCTGCTCTTGACCACTGGAGCATTTTTTGATGATAGCGTGACAAATCATAAAGGGTATTTACCCTTTGCATTCAAAATTCATTACACATTAATGGACATGCACCATTTATGTATAAATAAAACAGACATTTAACTATGTTAGCATTTTACATATTCTGCTTTGGAAATTTAGTTAAATGGGTACTTTAGTTAAATGAAGAAAATGAGGTGATTTGAAGTGCTGGTTAGTTGCTTTGGTATTGGGTAGATCTTCTATGAATATTTGGCACCTTTAGAAATCAGTACTGAAATTGGGAAATTTTCAGTTGGTAGAATTTAGGGCATTTCTCTGAATATGTCATTTCTACGTCATCATCTCCATTAACATGCTTTTCTGAGCCTCCTTGGATACCTCGAAGCTAGGTCGTTGTCATGGGAATTAGTCACATTTTGAAGAGTTGGACACTATAATGATGAAAAACATGGGATTTCTCCAAGGAATTGAAAACAAGTGTTCAAACAAAAACTTGGATTTGAATGTTTACAGCAGCATTATTTATAACAGTCAAAGGTGGAAACAACAGAAATATTCATTCACTGAGGAAAGAGAAAGAAAATGTGAAAATTCAAACAGTGGAATATTATTTAGCCTTAAAAAGGAATGATTGGCCTGGCGTGGTGGCTCATACCATAATCCTAGTGCTTTGGGAGGCCAAAGCAGGAGGATTGCTTGAGGCCAAGAGTTCAAGACCAGCCTGGCCAACATAGCGAGACACTGTCTGTACAAAAAATTTTAAAAAGTTAGCCAGGTATGCCTGTGGGCCCAGCTACTGGGGAGGCTGAGGCAGGAGGATGACTTGCGCCTAGGAGTTTGAGGCTACGGTGAGCTGAGATTGTACCACTGCATTCTATCCTGGGTGACAGATTGAGACCATGTCTCAAAAAAAAAAAAAAAAGAGAGAGGATGATGTTCTGAGACATGCCACAATATGGATGAATGTAGAAAACATGCTAAGTGAAAGGAGTGGTCACCAAAGGCCACATAATATGGCAAATCCATAAAGACAGAAATCAGATTAGTGTTTTCCAGGAACCGTGGAGAGAGAGGAGTAGGGACTCACTGCCTAATGAATACAGTTCTTTTTTGGGGTCATGAAAATGGTCTGGAGCTAGACAGTGGTGACAGTTGCACAATAGTTTGAATGCATTAAATACCCCTGAGTTACACATTTAAAAAGGATTACAATGGCCAATTCTATGTTATTTGAATTTCACCACAACTGTTTTTTAAAGCAAAACAAAACAAAACAAAAATTCCAAAACCCAAAGCATGGAGGCTGAACTTGTACTGATCTGGGTTTGAGGCCCAGCTCTCCCATTTACTGTTCAGGCTTGCATGAGTTCCACAATCTCCCTGAGCACTTCTTTCTTAATTTGTAATGTAAGGACATGAGTGTTTCCTACACCACACAGTTGTGAAGAGTGAGTGAGGTCGTGCATATGAGGGACAGCTATAGACTTGTGCTAAGGGGCTTTCTTTCCTACAAATGTAGGCTTCAAGCACTCAAAATAACATTATAAAGGTCAGGCGCGGTGGCTCACACCTGTAATCCCAGCACTTTGGGAGGCCGAGGTGGGTGGATCACTTGAAGTCAGGAGTTTGAGACCAGCCTGGCCAACATGGCAAAACCTGCTTTTACTTAAAACCTTTTAAAAAATTAGATGGGTATGGTGGCCAGTGCCTGTAATCCCAGATACTTGGGAGGCTGAGGCAGGAGAATTGCTTGAACCAAGGAGGCAGAGGTTGCAGTGAGCTGAGATCGTGCCATTGCATTCCAGCTTGGGTCACAAGAGTGAAATTTCATCTCAAAATAATAATAACATTGTAAGTCCCCAGTGAATACTGGATCAAAATTCTAAAATAAGAAATATTAAGTGGACTCTGCCTTTACGTTTTCATAGAGAACCAAGTGTGACCTCCACAGAAGCCATAAGAAGTTCCAGAAGTCTCTGCTGAAGGTTCTCAAAAAGAGACCCAAAGGGGAAGTACATTGACTAATATACAGCAGAATGTTCTAGAGATGCTTTCCATCTCATCTCTTTTTCATCATTTCATGTGTCATGGCAGTGTAGCCCCTAAAAATCCCTCTCTTCCCCTAGGCTTGTCTCTCGGTACCCAAACTTTAGCCCATGTTCCTCTGGTCCCCTCACCTTTCTCTCTTTCCCCTTCTCCCACCCTTTCTGTTTTGAGTGGCTCTGCCTTTTTACTGCATAACAGTTTATCCTCTGTCTAGGCCTTTCTGGTTCTGTAGCTGTACTTATTATGGAATCAACACCCCAAAAGGCTTCAGAAGTCACTGAAGAAAAGCTAATTGTTTGATCTCTGCCACCGGAATTTGTGTTTATGTGATAAATATCTTTCATTAATCTTCACTAATTTTCAAATGAATCACTGTTAATCCTTTAACATTTTTATGAAGGATGGAGGGAATAAAAATGATACTCTGTTTTGACTAATCACCTTGTACCTCCAAATAAACTATTAGGAAAAAAAAATGAAGGAAAATGCTATTCTTAGAGACAGGCTGAGAAGAAAAGAGTGAGAAAAAAGAACTTTGAATGGCCCATCATTTGCTTTAGATGACAAAGTCAGTCCTCCCAAGGCTGAGGGGAAATTGAAGAGGGAATGTAGTTCATTTGGTGTAAAGCTTTCACAACAGTCTGAATTCCTGGCAGTAAAAATAAGAGCAGACTCTTCCAGTTCTCAGGAACCTTGGGAGGTAGTTACTGAGGAAGCTGAGGCTCCATGGGCTGAAGTAATCTATTCTACTCATGTGAGCAAAACATGGCTGACCCAGGATCCCAGCTCAGGCCAATGGATTCATCCCACACCCTCACCTGCTCTGTGCAGGGCTGGGGCAGTGTGTGCTCATCCTCATTCTTGCATATCTCCTTTCTCTACCCCACATCAGCACAGAAGCATCTCCTAATTCACAGACACGCTGGGCTTGTCGAAGTTCCAGAGGCTCCGAGTTGGGGGATAGGAGGATTTATCACCTTGTCCTTTACTCTTGTTGCAATCTGTCCTGCTATCATTGGATAGTCAAAATTTGCTTGCCTGCACAATGTATGATTATTCTTCGTTTTCTAGATCTGTTTACTCTGCATTGTTTCTGTGTGTACTTTGTTGGAGATAATGCAAAAATCTCCTCTTTTATTTACAAAGATCTTAGTGCACAAGTGAATGAGGACCCCTCATCTTCCCCAGATGTGGTTTTCATAAATGACCACATCATCCCACCCCAGACAGGCACCATCACACTCAAGTGCCTATCTCTTGAAGCATTCTGGAAATTATCTCAACATCTTTAATCAGTGTAGGATATAATTCTTTGGCTGTAATTATTTCTGCCATATAACCTAAATCCTTTCTGCTCCATCCTGTGTTCACTGAAGAGAAAGGACATCACGTGTGATGAATTACACACTCACATATTTGTCAGATTTGTCAAAATGTGCACCTCTTTTCTTATTTTTGCTTCCAGGATGAGAGCAGGGTCTGAATACAGACTGGAATGGTAGCATTTTAGCTGGTTTGGTAGAGTTGTCCACTCTGGGACGTAGTAATCCTTTGAAGTCTCAGGGAGGTGTCACATAAATGAGCACACTCTGTGAGCAGGGAGGGCTGGAGCTGTGATGGTTGGTCTAGCAGTGAGCTGTCACACTGGATCTGACAAGCCCTTGGTATGCTGGGTTTCAGAACCTTCGTGGAAGATAGATGTGGAGGCCTGTCCCTTCTTCTGCACACTCCATCTAACTCCATGTGCATAGTCTAGGGGCGTTAGAAACCAGCCACTGTTTTAAGCCACCATGTAAGTGTGTACATTTATAGCTGTAGCTTGTACCTAGCTTACTACCAAATATGGTTCAGGTGCTAGGAAGGATCTGGCACCCATGGAGTCCAAAGGAGGATGAGAGAATAGAAGAGCATTTCAAAGCTGGTTCATGTTGCTTCTTTCTTTGCTTTGAAATTCTGAGAAATGAGTATTTGTTTCTTAATGTGATTTTTATGTGATATTTTCTGCCTTGATTTTAACTTTTTATTTTGGTACTTTTTTTTCTTTTGGAGACAGAGTCTCATTGTGTCACCCAGGGTGGAGTGCAACAGTACAATTTTGGCTCACTGTGACCTCCACCTCCGGTTCAAGTGATTCTCTTGCCTCAGCCTCCTGAGTAGCAGAGATTACAGGTACATGCCACCATGCTTAGCTAATTTTTGTATTTTTAGAAGAAATGGGGTTTCACCATGTTGGCCAGGCTGGTCTCAAACTGCTGACCTCAGGTGATCCACCTGCCATAAAATAGGTTCAATATTTGCAATTAGGAAATAGATTTGGTACTATTAGCAACTCTCTGGACCTGATTCAGGTGTTGCCAGTTGTGTTCTTTACAATACCATATCCTTTTAGTTTTCTTTTTTCTCAGGCAATTTTCAGCCTTCCATTGGGCCAGGATATTGATTTTTTGAAGACAATAGACAAGTAATTTTGTAGAATGTCCCTTAATTTGGAGATATCTGTTTCCTTGTGATTCCCTGATTGCAGCTACAGTTTCAGTGGGAATACCATAAAAGTGAAGCAGTGTTCTTGGTGCATCATTTCAGGGTGTCACATCAACATCTTGAAAATGGGTGGTAGGTAGAATATTGTACTCTCAAAAATGTCTACATCCTAATTTCTGAAATTTTTAAATATCTTGTCTTGGCAGAAGAGACTTTGCAGATGTAGTTCAGTTCAGATCTTGAGCTAGGGAGATTATTCTGGATTATTTGGGTGGGCTCACTGTAATCACAGGGGTTGCTATAAAAGCAAGAAGGATGCAAGTGAGTCAGAGAAGGAGATGTGACCATGAAGCAGAGGGCAGAGTGAGGCGGGGCCATGAGCCAAAGAATGTGGGCAGCCTTTAGAAACTAGAAAAGGCAGTGGAAGGATAGGCTTCTAGAGCTTCCGGAAAGAGCACAGCCCTGCTGACAGCTTGCTGTTAGCCTGGTAAGACCCATTTCAAACTTCCGACCTCCAGAACAAATAGTTTGTTTTGTTTCCAGCCACGAAGTTTGTGGTAAGTTGTTATAACAGCTATGGGAAACAGACACAGAAATCAATTTGGAAAGCTGAGCTACTGAGCTGAGATGGAGGAGGCTCTGAGAGAGGATGGCCAGGTGGTCAGGGTGGGCCTCTGTGGTTTTTGGGACAAGGTGTCTCATCCCCCTTATTGGCGTCTGTGGTGCTGCGCACTGCTTTCCAGTACAGTGTCCAGGCTGTCCTCAGATGGCTTGTGCCTAACGTCCTCCATTATTAATGGCATAGACAGTGTGAGATGACCAGTGGGCTTGAAGGACTTTTGTTTGCTGCCTTACTTAGGGCATTTAGGTCCACATAGAAAATTTTCTAAAGGTTTTGCATTGATACCCATAGGTAGTTATTGTTTTGCTTTTGGAATCTGAGCAATAAATAAGTCTTCTATAGTTTTCTGGGGTTATTTATAGGATATTATAATGAGGGAGTAGATAAGGTGAGGAGAGTGCTTACTCTCCTCAAATTTTATATAAATTATGTTTGCTTTCTTCTTGAGAGCTGCCAGGAATCTGATTAGTCCATATTGCAAAAGTAAAAACATATACTCAGAGAGCTTGAGTCACTTAGACAAAGTCACACAGTAAAGCTGGGATTTCCAGGCAGATCTGTAGCATTCTGAGGTCCTAGTCTTTCCATTCGATTACCTTACCTTTGAAAAATATTATTATGTTAATACTTTGAATCCAGAAAGTATTTATTGAGCAGAACTGTGTTGTAGATACTGGGAGGGCTTGAAAGAATAAGAAGATGAATAAGGCATAGCTTGGATTTTCAAATATCAAAAATGTAATTATTAGAATATAGCTTTGAGTGTCCTAGATTATGAAAAAAGTAGCTGTTTGAGCTTAAAGTCCCCTTCACAAAATGGAACTTGGATTAAGCAAAGAGAAAAAATAATTTAAGTGTGAAATAAGACAGAGGTCTTTGACTTCATCTCCCAAGGGAGATTGCTTTTAATAGGATGCTATTTTAACAGATCTAGAGAAAGGAGTGTAATCAGACACCTGCTTCTTGGAACAAGGGCTTCCAATGAGCATCCAGTAATGAAGAAGGGCCAGCCATGGTGGCTGTGGATGAGGCCTTGGCATTTGGATGCCTGGACATTCTCTCTTAATTTCTATTGCAGAAGGGCAGGTTTTGGCTGGGCACAGCTGGTAAAGTGGCACTGCTCACTGACAATGGGAAAGGCTGCTTTGGAGCAGGAGAGTAGAGCCACTGGATAACAAGGACCTCAAGAGAGTTTGGTGTCTCCATGCTAATGAGCTTTAAGGAAAAGATGTGAACTGGCGTAACAAGCAATCATTTGTAATGGTCTTTGAGTGTAGTTTCTTGCTTGGCAGAAGAACAAGCTGTACCTGTGGCTCACTGCCAGCATGGGTAATGTTTGTGGTGGTACCTGTCACTTTATAACAGTCTTAATGTCTTATGCAAATTATGTTTAACAAATATTGAATAAAGAACACCCAGCCAAAGCTAACTCATGAATGTAGAAACAAAATCCCATATAGAAACATTGACAAACTGAATTTAAGAGGGCACTAAAAGTATTGACCTCCATAACCAGGTATGAGTTGTCTCTTCAGTGCAAAGATGGTTTAATATTTAACATGGCATTTAACATGTTAGGTTGAACAGTATAAAATTACCATATTTTCTAGGTAAAAAATGGTCAAAGATTGACATTTTCCTATGGTTCAACATAAAAATGTAGCCAATCAGTAGGTAATAATCTCAACAGATATATAGAAGTTATGATAAAGTTCACCATTCATTCGTGATTTAAAAATAAAACTGTCTTTTTCATGATAACAGTATTAATATTAACTTACGTGAACATCAGAGTATGTTGACACTTAAGTCATTGTATTTAGAAATCAGGCATATAAAGAGGTTTCCCCCATTAAAATACTATTTTTTAATGTTGATTTGGAATTTCTGCCTAACTCAAAGAGGCATGAAATGGAAGCAATATTATAACAGGAATGTGACATGATAAACACGTACAAAGAAAAATTTAAATATCTGGTTAAAACTCATGATTGGCCTAGATTGTTTTCAAAAGAAGCAATAAAAATAATTTAGAAAGGTATGGGAAAGATAAGATTAATTAATAATAAAATAAATGCATTTAAACTGGGATTTTATCTTTTATTTTGTTAAACTATCAGAGATAAAAGTGTATTTAAAAAAAACCTCATTACCTCTTGGTGAGGGCTCAATCCAAAGGCCACTCTCTCAAATTGTTGGTTGGGAGTGATCCTTAAAGATGCTTACAACTTTTGATTCAGTGATTCCACTCTTAGGAATATATTATTAAAAAAAAAGGAAATAAGGGTATTTTTTATCACAGTGCTCTGTATGAGGAGATTTGTAACAGTAGACTATTGGAATAAATTCTATTGGAAAGTAAGAGTTTTGTTAATTCATTTATATTAAACCTGTTTATTATTTTACTATTAAAATGATATTTACAATGCTTAAATATTTAAAATATTTCAAATTTATTTAATATTACTGATAAAATATTAATACAAGTGTATGCTACAGACCAAATACATAATTTTATGTATAAGAACATATCAATTTATGTAGATGTAATATGTAGATATGTATTTACATTGACCCTTTAAAAATGTAGGGGTTAAGGTCCCAACTCCACAATGCAGGCAAAAATCCACATGTAATTTTTGACTCCCCAAAAACTTAATTACTAAGAGCCTACTATTAACTGGAAACCTGAACAATAGCACAAACAGTTGATTAGCACATATTTTGTATGTAATGTGTATTATATACTGCATTCTTACAATAAAGTAAGCTAGTGAAAAGAAAATGTTATTAAGAAAACCATAAGGAAAATATATTTACTATTCATTAAGTGGAAGTGGATCATCATAAAGGTCTTCATCCTCATCATCTTCACATTGAGTAGGCTGAGGAGGATGAGGAAGAAGATGGGTTAGTCTTACTGTTCTGTGGGCGGCAGAGGTGGAAGAAAAAGTCCATGGACCAGTGCAATTAAAACTTGTGTTGTTCAAGGGTCAACAGCATATAGAAACAATGAAGTTCATCTTACTACATCGCTAAAAGCAGAAATCACATAAACCACATTCTCTTCACAACTCAAAGAGTTCTAAAATAATTGAAAAGGCTTATCACAATTTAACTACTTGAAAAATTAGAAAGATTTATGTTAAGTAATCAAGTCAAAGAGAGGAAATCAAAACTACATTTAGACACTATATAGAAATTAATGACAATGAGCACATTACACACTAAAGTCATGGAGACATGTAAAACTATATTCAGGGGAAAAAGCAGTTGCTTTAAATGCTTTCATGTTACACAAGAAAAGATAAAGAAAATGAGCATCTACTCAAGAAGCCAGGACAATCCAATCTAAGTATAGGAGGAGAAAGGAATATCAAGGTTAAAAGCAGAAATCAAGGAATGAGACAATAAATAATACCAAACTATTAATAAAGTAGAATTAGTTCTTTGAAAGGCTAAGAAAATAAACATAACTCTAAGATGACAAATCAAGAACAGAAACTGGGTTACACATCAAGAAAATAAGGAATTAGAAACAGGCTGATAAAACTGTAAAATACAAACTATCAATTGGAAAATTTTGGTGAAAGGAAGTAGAACTTGTGTTGTCAGATATTAAAACATTGCATCATGCTTGTAATCCCAGCCCTTGGGAGGTCAAGGTGGGTAGATCACAAGGTCAGGAGTTTAAGACCAGCCTGGCCAACACAGTGAAACTCCGTCTCTACTAAAAATACAAAAAATTAGCTGGGGATTGTTGCATGTACCTGTAATTCCAGCTACTTGGGAGGCTGAGGCAAGAGAATTGGTTGAACCTGGGAGGCAGAGGTTGCAGTGAGCCGAGATCACACCACTGCACTCCAGCCTGGGGACAGAGCAAGACTCCGTCTCAAAACAAAACAAAAACAAAAGCATTGCAAACACAAGTAATGACTTAAACAGACTAACTTAAACAACTTCCTTTCACTAAAAGGTAGTTGACCTTATCTTATTGTATATTAAAATGTTACAAACATAAATAGAAAAATCAGTGGAAAACTATGGAAAGTTAAAACATAAAGTCAAAGGTATGTAAGAATCATTTAACAAATCTGTTTGGGCCAACAATTCATTATTTGAAGAAAAAATGACACCAGCCTTATTCTATATATTCTATACAAAAATAAGTTCATAGCTAAGATGAAGATTAATGTGAGGAAGATGAAATAAGTGTTCTGAGAGGATAAGGGTGAGCACATGCAGGGACTGAAGAAAAGGACATCTTTCTGAGCCAGGTGCCAAGGCAGATACTACACCTGAAAAGACTGCCAGATTCCACTCCATAAAAACACAAAACAAGAATACCGGTTACCATAAACAGGATGGAAAGATAAAGATATTTTCAAATTGTAAGATATCTCAGCATATGGTATCATGATGTTCTATTGAGTTTTGGTGGGTGGGGTATTTTAAGACCGGCTAAGCTTACCAGACAATAATGTTGTGTCCTGTGAGTATCACTGGTATTTGGTAGGAGTAATTTTTGCCTCTGCTTGTGAGAGTTGATAAAAATCTATTTTCATTGTGGGAAAAAAATAAAAAGATAACTCACCTCAGTATGGGGAATATATTCAGTATTTAATTCTGCTTAAGAAATCCCAGACAGTGAATTACCTCAGAGCATATCTCTTGAATTAAAATATTCATAATTGACTGTGTAACACATATGTTTTACCTTGAAGTCCTAGTTTCAGAGCTGATTCAGAGGCATCTAGGTCAAATACATGATCTGCTGAAGTTAGTGATTCATTATAACCCTTTCCCTGTTCCTCTTATGGGGCAAGTATTCAGTAGAGGGCAATTATTTAACATAATATAACTTTTATGATGACAAATTCCTGTAAAATGGAAATAGAATCATATGTACAAATCTGCTTGAGTTCTATGAAGTAAAATGTCATAATCAAAATGGATGACTATGAATCTGCAACTTTTATTATTTACTGTGTCAAAATCATAGGATGAAATGGATGTTGTTTTTTTTGCCTTTTTAGTTTAATGATTGACAAGAACTATGCTTTTTGATATTCAGCTCAGAGGTTTATCCTGACTCAAAGTGGAGTAGCATACATAGAAATGATGTAAACTCAAAATGTTCACTTATTTAATAACTATTTGTTGCATTGTTGCTAGGGCCAGGCAGCAGGGGACTTTTTTCTAGAAGAATCAGTGGGTAGCTGTTGAAGCCAGAGAGAAGTAGGATCAGATGCCTGTGTTTGAGAGGTCATTTGGACACTAGTGTAGAGAATGGGCTGGAGGGGTGAGTGGGACTGAAAACAGAGATAAATGCATAGACCAGAAAGGCCATCTACCTCGGGGTGCTGGCAGTGGCTTGAAGGTGATGGGATCGAGGGAGAATTGGTGGGATTTGGCATGTGGGAGTGGGCAGGAGGTATGTAAAGGACAGTTTTAGATTTCTGATTTGAGAAAATAAGTGTAGAGGGAGAGGCTCAGAATCCCACCCTTTCTCATCTTTCTCTTCCCATCACCAGTTTAGTTTTTGTTTGATCACGTTTGACTGCATCAGGCAAACATGAAATTATTAAATTACAACACAAAAGCACAATTTGGGGCATGTTTATAATGTAGGGTCCCAGTTTGAGATTTGGGTGTGAATAATCCACTCTGTGCTCTCTCTCTCTGTCCTCTCACCTGTCAGTAGTGTCTCAGCCTACAGAACTGTTATGCTCTACTGCCTGTATTTCTTGCCTGATAGGTCTAACAATTCCCTGGGCTCTTGATTTGTGTTTGAAGAGCCAATCCTGTGTGTGCCTGGGCTGGAAATGAGACAAGAGGCTGGAGGAGGCCCCACTGTGGGCTCCTAGAAGCTGGTTGCTTGTAAGCAAGCTCTACTCCTCCACAGACTTACTCCTTCTCTCCCACAGGGCAAGTAATGCCTCCTGCGTCCTGGAAATTTTCAAGCCTTGCATACAGTAGCTGTTCTCTCACACTTGCCCACATCCAAGCTAAAGCTGGATTTTTCTCAGTTTGGAGATGTCTCAAAGAAATTAACAGAGCTACCATTTGACCAAGCAATCCTATTACTGCTATATACCCCAATGAAAATAAATCATCCTACCAAAAAAACACATCCACCCACATGTTCATCTCAGCACTACTCACAGTGGCAAAGACATGGAATCAATCCAGATGTCTACTAATGGTCGATTGGATGAAGAAAATGTGGTACAGATACACTATGGAATACTATGCAGGTATAGAAAAGAATGAAATAATGTCATTTGCAGCAATATAGTTGCAGCTGGAGGCCATTACCCATTAATGCAAGAACAGAAAACCAAATACTATATGTTCTCACATATAAGTGGGAGCCAAGCACTGAGCACACATTGGCATGAAGATGGGAACCTGGGGACTACTAGAGGTGGGGGGAGGAGCATGGGGTGAAGAACTACTAAATGGATACCGTGTCATTACTTGGGTGTTGGGTCCAGTCATATCCCAAACCTTAGCATCATGCAATATATCCGTGTAACAAACCTGTACATGTAACCCCGAATCTAAAATTAAAAATGAATAAATAAAGTTGGACTTTTCTGGACACCCTGATTGATATTTGTCCTAAACTCCTTTGGGAGGATTCTTGCACTTTTCCATAGCTTCTACTCTGTATTTGGGCTTCACTGGCCATTCTGATACCCTTTATCTATGAGAGAAACGTGGCAGTGACTATCCTCCTGGCTGCAGAGTCCTCCAGCCCAGACTGCAAACCCCATGTTTTCGTCCAGCCTCATTTCAGCATGGCCTTGGTCTTCCCAGCCCCTCCCACCTGCACAGCACCACCCCATGTACCTGTCCCCTAATGTTGCCTCCTGCTGAGGGAAATGGGGAGCCGTGAAGTGTGGAGGAAAGGAAGCGAAGACACACAGGAGTGAATCTCTGGGGAGCAGTTTGCTCCTATTCCCAAAGCAGGGGCGGGGCAGAGTCATGTGTCACAGGAGTAACCAGGGTGCAACTCCCCTGTCTCTCTATGGTCGTGGAACTCAGAGCCCTGGCCATTAGCAGATTCCTGTCCCTGCTTTCCTCTGGCAAGTTCCTCTCATGGAAGGCAAAGGCTGTTTGTGTTCTTTCTGGTACATGTTGCATGTAATGTATACCACAACAATGGCCTAGGAATCTGTCTTAAAATTACTGCTCTTTTTTTATTTACTTCCATCTAATCCCTGCCTTAGATTTCTTTAAAGGGTTTGATTGCCTTTGCATCACCTAAGATTATCATTTGAACAAATATTGCTTAAAAAATTTAGAAATAATTTAGAATACACAGCACTCATGTGTTTATCTTGCTAAATCGGGCTTCCTTTAGGGGAAATTTCAGATGCAGATTTATTTGGCCCAAAAACTAGTGTTATTTTTTTTTAACTACATATTTAAATATCAGGAGAATCCACATGGTAGCCTTGATTTCCTATTTCTCTAGAGAAATATGAAAATGTGGCAATACTGGCTTGGCTTTCCCTCTTGACAGCAAACCATTGGAGTGGAAGAGATGCCACCCTATCCAAATGTAGCCCCCCTTCCCCAGACGAAGCCTTAGCAGATCAGCTACCTCTGCTGAGTCTCAGGTTTCTTAACCACAAAGTAGGACAATAACAACCACCTCACAAATTGTTAGTAGATGACATGAAATCAAAGCACCTTGCACAATGTCTGATACCGGTGGGGAAGCAGTCAGTGTAAGATGCTGTCCTCCAAACAGCAGGTATCCAGGGTTAAGAGAAGAGGGTGTGTTTTGGGAAAGTGTCTTCAGGACATCAGTAGAAGTTACTTAGAATTCACTGGGATCATTCATGTATCTTGTATATGGACCTTGCAGGAACCTTGTCACCCTAGACTCCTTTCTTTCTTGCCCCACATCCATCCCATCAATAAATCATGGCAGCTCTACTTTCAGGACATACCTGGAATTCGATCGCTCCTCACCGCTCTGACCCAGCCCACCGTTGTCTCTTACCTGGTTATGGAACTGGTCTCTCAGCTTGGCTTCCTCCTTTTCCCATGATCCCTGCAGCCTTACTCCACACGACCACCGGCATGCTGAGGCCGGAGCTTGTCAGGCTTCCTCTCAAAGCCCTGGATGGCTCTCCATGTCGTGTGATTAAAGCCACTGCTCTCGCCATGCCCCACAGGTCCTCATTACCTGGCTGCTTGTTCCCTCTTTGACCTCATTTCCCACCACCCTCCAGCCAGCTTTGCCTGCTCCTTTTCTCTCCTATCTAACTTCCATCTTATACCCTGAACCTTACTATCATCTCACGCTCTATGTATTTTATTTACTTGTCTTGTTATTTCTCTACCCAGTTGAATGCAAGCTCTGGGTAGAGATTTTTGACTGTGTGTTCACTATAGTATCTCCAGATCCCAGAATAGTATGCAGCACTTCAGCAGGTGACCCATATATGTTTGTTGATGAAGGAATGAAGGTGAATGAAGGCAGGACCTAACGGGGCATTCTTCTTTGCAAAGCAAAGCTATCAAGTAATGCAGCAAATTAACACTTGCTATTTTTATAGAAGCAGTGAGCTCCTGTGATATAACTGAGAGCAATAAAGGGAAAATTACAGATCCTTTAATATTTTCATTTGACTTAATGTAAGAGCCATTCAGGAATGCTGCTTGTTACCCTTTGGATGTAATCTCCGTTAATTCGGTGGGCTTTGCTCCCTTGAAACACACATTTGATAGGGCGCACTGGGAGTTGCTTGAGATTTTGTGTTTTCTTTTCTTTTTCTTTATTTTATTGTTTTTGAAGACTACTAAAGTAAATTGGTAGAAATGATCCTACACTGAAAGAATAGTTTCTGTTTTACTAGAGTGAAATAGATCTTTATACAATACAAAAATAAATAATTGTTTACCCTGTTGTTTAGACACTTGTGGTTTCTTTCTTATAGAAAGCCTTTCATTTGTATCCTGTAGCCAACATATTTATTATGCCCCTACTGTATGCCAAGTGCTTTGTAAGGTATAAAGAGAGGTAGTACGTTGTTTTACTGCTTGAATACTTCAGTTGGATTTCATTTACAATGGAATCACTTGCAATTTAGTTGGAGAGATAATGCCAGTGCAGAAGTTACAAGAGGAGGTGTTTGGGTACAGCAGAGTCCCAGCTTTAACAGCAATGGGAGCTAGAATATGCCACACTTTGGCCTGTGCTTCTCAAAGCAATGCTTCTATTCATTCAGCTGTGAGGCAAATATTGCTATTTCCTCTTTATTGATTAATGAACTGAGTTGCAGAGAGCCTCAGCAGCTGGCCCAAGATCACGCAGGTGAGACCGCACAGTGGGAGAGGTCAGGTCATTGGACCGAAGGTTATTTTTTTTAACCGAGGTCATTGGACCGAAGGTTATTATTTTTTTTCCAGTCAAACATGGCTCGGAAGAGGACATGGTACCCATGAAGAGCAAATGATTGTATCTGCAGTGAAAGACATCGGACAAATGTGAATGGCTTTAGACATACCTCAAGGGATATAGTTGGTTCCTTGGGACGAGTGTCAGGACAATGAACAGAATTAGGGAGGTGGTAGAGATGGCATGCTAAGGACAGCTGTGGGCTTGTCAGCAGTTTGGTTATGAGTTTATTGTTACTGGCGTGGAAGGATGATAAGGTTTGGGGGAAATTTGCAGAATCTTTCCACTTTTGGGACCCTTTCTAACTTATGAGAGCCAGGTTTATAGAAAGGAGGCATTTGAGGCCAGACATGGTGTCTCATGCCTGTAATCCTAGCATGTTGGAAGGCCAAGGTGGATGGATCACCTGAGGTCAGTTCGAGACCAGCCTGGGCAACATGGTAAAACGCCATCTCTACTAAAAATCCAAAATTAACTGGGCATGGTGGCACATGCCTGGAATTACAGCTACTAGGGAGGCTGAGGCAGGAGAACCGCTTGAATATAGGAGGCAGAGGTTGCAGTGGGCCAAGATCGTGCCATTG
This sequence comes from Plecturocebus donacophilus, assembly GCA_004027715.1. Lineage (NCBI taxonomy): Eukaryota > Metazoa > Chordata > Mammalia > Primates > Pitheciidae > Plecturocebus > Plecturocebus donacophilus. Next base: position 16,228 of record PVKP010038961.1, read on the forward strand.
CACTCCAGTTTTGGTGACAGGAATGGAACTCCATCTCAAAAAAAAAAAAGAAAAAGAAAAAGAGACATTGGACTTCCAAGATTCCTAAATTATTCTCTCTCGGTTGAGAAGGACAGGTTGCAATAATTTATATTTGAAAATTATTTGAAAATTGCCTTAGTTTTAGGGAACTGGAGAGCTTGCCATGGGAGTCAGAGGATACCTGGTAACCTAGTCCTAGGCTAAGTAAGCTCTAAACTTAGCTCCTGCTAAGTAACAGAATTTCATTTAGTAAGAGGTATGTGGTATAAGCGGAAAGACCACCATGGGCTTTGGACGCAGGTCAACCGGTGTCTGATAATTTTGTTTAATAAAAACTGATTCCCTCCCTGTCAGTAAGTAGCTATGTGGTATGTTTTACCCTCTCTCAAATGATGGTGATTACATATGCCACATTCTCCTGTATATAAGACAACTGTTGTGAAGATTCCTTCTCAAAATATCCTTCCCACTTATAAATGAACTTTAAAGGCTATACTGCAAATAGTTGAATTCCATCTTATAATATTAGTGTATTAATTTAGTAACATTTTGAAATCACTTATAATATAAAATTATATCTTACCTTCGAGGTAGAACTATTTATTTTACTGTTACATTTTATGAAAGTTACATTGGTCTTTCACATGTGTCTATGGCCTCATGGTCACTGTCCTCAGTAGAGCCACCTTTTGAATCATCCCACTCAGTTTTCCAGGGAACTTCAACACTCCATCAATGTCATTTCAGACAAAGCACTCTTTGAAGCCCTATGTGGTACTGACCCTTGAAATTTTATTTCGAGAAACAAGAACCCATTAAGGCAGTTTACTGTTTTTATTCATTCTGTGATTGTTGATTATTTCTACCCACTGAATTGTTTTACATGAACTTTAAAATATTGCCTATGACAAGGTCCAACATTTGCAATTGTGTGTTCACAGGTGCCCTGGAAGCTAAGCCATTAAATATTCTGCTATTTAAAAAAATTACCAAGTAGTGTATAAGACAGTCAATCTTACCCAATATGTAAGTTTTACAGTCACATCAACCCTGAGATGAGGATTAAGGTGAAAGTAGGAATGGGAAATGGAGCGAGGAATTCGGTGAGTCTCAGAAATGGGTAAGTGATGGTGTGAGAATTAGTTGTAATCTGGAAGTGAAATCATACCTCAGCAAGAGTTATGTGTAGACCACATTCATTTATTCTGGAAAGGGATATTACTTGTTCTTTATGAAGCGTTCTGCTCACACTTGCATTTTAAATGGTCTGAATCTCATATTATCTTATTTCTACCTTAATGTTGGATAGTTAGACTGATATCAATTAAAGTTATTAATTAAAATTAGAATTTGATTAATAGGAATATGGTATTTTCTATTCTAAAGAATGGACCCACCTACTTTTTGTAGGCCTTTTTACTATCCTTATGATTATATTTAATTATATAATTAAAATCATAATTATGCTTATAATTTCTTGTTAAATTATTATTTCAATTAATTATATTTGTTTGTGTGTAGTAGTCAGTGTTCGTTTGGTGGGCAGGAGAAGGTGTGGAGGAAGGTGTTTGAACTTAAGATGCCCATTAAATATTCAATTAAAGTTTAGCAATTATGGTCTCAATCCCAGTAAAATATATATTAAAGTTAGTATCACAAGTCTTCCTTATAATGACAGTTTGCAGGTAATAACATTTAGAATTAAAGGCGGTTCTAACAACTTTTCTGAAAATACCTTTTTTTCTCCCGATTATCTGATCTTTTTTTCCCAATAAATGCATATAACACTTAATCCAATATGGTGCCCCATAATTGGAGAGTTGGTTAGGTTCAGAACAGAGACAGGGATGTGAGTAATGCATATTGGCAAATATTTAAAAACAGGAGTTTTACATCTTGACAGGTTCATTTTGATGTGGTGCCATTAACATGTCTGGCACATACAGTAAACATTTAGAAAATCTTAGTGCCCTTTGCTTTCACAGATCAGTTCACCGAGAAAGGAAAAGCAGAATTGTGGTTACACATATACCTGGAGTTCCATAGCATTCTTACATCTAGGAAATCAAGATTCAATGGAGAAGGTTCAAGATGATATGGAACCCCACTCTGTATGGGTTATTGGGAGAGTGATGCAGAACTAAAGTTGGGAGAAAAAGACTATTTGGGATAAGATAGAAGATGTTATCCCATCCTCCATCTGAATTAATAGTAATTAATAAGGCTGGGCGTGGTAGCTTGCCTGTAATCCTAGCACTTTGGGAGGCCAAGACAGCTGATCGCTTGAGCTCAGGAGTTTGAGACCAGCCTGAGCATCATGGCCAAACTCCATCTCTAGAAAAAAATATAAAAAAATTAGCCAGATGAGGTGGTGTGCATCTATAGTCCCAGCTACTTGGGAGGCAGAGGTGGGATCGCTTGAGCCCAGGTCAATGCTGCAGTGAGCTGAGATCACTCACGCCACTGTATTGCAGCCTGAATGACAAAGTAGGACCCCGTCAAAACAAAAAAAGTAATTATCAAGCTGTTTAAAGTTCAGCATTTTGAAGCTGTGGAGCCTAGCTGATGACCCAAGATTATATAGGGGATTAATATTAGAGTAAATAATGTAAGTTAGGGTTAGAGAATGAGCACGGTTGGCAACACAATTATTATGACAGTTTTCTTTTGTAATAGACTGAAGACATTGGCATACACATGGTGTGATGTTTTAGTATATCAAATCAGGGCCGTTCTTGCACCCCTTTTTCATACTATTTGAAGGTCTCTTCTATTATTTAAGATGTTTGCCAATTAAATATTTTCTTCCAAGAATTAAGTTCAGAAGACAACTGCATTTCGCAGCCCCCTGTGAATATCTTAGGCTATAACATAGTGCTTTCTCTTTTGCAAGCTTTCATTAGTTAACTGTCAAAATCGCCCCAAATACCCGTTCAGGTGATTTTAGTACAAAATGTGATCCAAGTATCAGAGGGCCTTTTATTACCTAGACTTAAATACCACAGATAACTCAAGAGAGTTTAAACTGACAGTTTCCCCTGGAACCATCTCTTCTGAAGCATGTGTAGGTCGGTGCCAAGATTGGTTTTTGGTGGCACTAAATACTCACAGCTGCTAAACCTCCTGTCCCACCTGCCCCAGGAAACATTAGCACCCAGAGCTGTTTCCTAATATTAAAGGTGCTCTGAAGTGCAATAAAGGATATTGGCCCAGCATCCAGACCAGCATGGCTGCAGCTCCTTGATTTGTTTGTTCTCTTCAGGTGTCAAAAAAGTTATAAAATTTTAACCAGATATTGCACAGTTACTGGTCATTTTATTCATTAGCACACTAGAGATTCAGAATAGATGTGGATTTTATGTGTGTGTGTGTGTGTATGTATTTACACAATTCCTAATATTTGGATTAATAATGCTTGGAACCAAAGTGTGTGATAGGAAAAGTAATGCAGACCTCGAAGTTAGCACAACCTGGTTCCTAATCTAGATTCTGCTGAACAAGTCATGAAATCTGCAAGTTGAAAATAAAAAAGATCTATCCTGTTGGAGATCAAAGACAAGACGTGTGAAGTACTTAGCATGGGGTGCAGCATAGCATAGGTCATCGGTACACAGTCATCATGAGGATAATGATGATGAGAAGCGGAACTGGGACCTGTGTCCGCTCCGTGGTGTGGCAGAACATAGACTGTGTGTACCTTTGTTTCTGGTTGGAGCCACCTGCTGTCACTTGTACTCTGCATCAGCTCTAGACGTCTCCTTACATCTCAGACCTTGTATTTTCATGAGAATGTGATATATATATATAAGAGAAAAGATCAGTCTGTGTTGCTTAGAGCTGACTCACTAGCAACTGGCACTTTCCTATCTTGATTTGTTGCAAGTGTGAGTTACTGTTTAGAGTAGTTTTGAAATTGAGCAGATGCTGTTGAGATACTTTGTGATTGGTACCACAAGGTAGAAGAGTCTGTGTTATTATAGAAAAGACAAAATTTGAGACACCACTGTATTTCTGATGGAAGGCTTGTTTTACTCAGAGAATGCCTTTTTAAAAATTCTGAGAAAAATGTATGTTTTGTGGATTTGTGGGAGGAGAGTTCTGTAAATATTTGTTAAGTCTAGTTGTTCCAGGTCTGAGTTCAAGTCCTGGATATCCTTGTTGATTTTCTATCTCGTTGATCTATGTAATATTGACAGTGTAGTGTTAAAGTCTCCCACTATTATTGTGTGGGAGTCTAAGTCTCTTTGTAAGT
>PVKP010038962.1:0-20501 GCA_004027715.1 Plecturocebus donacophilus
TCCTGAGCTGCTGCTACGTGGCCATCTTGGATCTCTCTCCGCCCGGTGATGAAGTTTTTCTGTTTCTTAGTTTTCCTTTGGCGGATGCTCGTTCCCCACAGAGCCGGACCTTCCCGGGTTCGCTGTGCTTGCTGTGAAACTCTCAGTCCTCAGTGCTTCCAATTGCTGTTCTCCTTGTGGGGATGGGACCAGCCAAGCCCGACCATCGCGTATACTTCACACCGGGAAGCGCCGCACTGGGGCACCAGCAAAACAGCCGCACCGGCCAAAAAAGTCGCGCTGGTGACCCATGTGGCTCCTCTGCTGGGAATCTCCCGGTCTGTGGGCAACAAAAATTCGTCGGAAAGTGCGGCGTCCACTCATTCTCTGCGCTTTCCCTGGGAGCTACATTCTTGAGCTGTTGCTAATCGGCCATCTTGGATCTCTCTCTAGTTGAATCTTAATACAGGTGTGAGGCACTGCACCTGGCCAATTAGTTGAACCTTTATGTTCTCGGTTAGAAAGCCCTTAAATATATGAATATTTGGTAGTAATTTACTCATTAAATTTAATAATGAAGAAAGAGAAAATATTCATTTCTTTTTCACTGACATAAAAATGCCAAGTCAAGGGGACAACAACGGAAATTAAGTCCTGACTACATGCTGCTCACCCATAAATCCCAACTTAGGTTCCTGTGCCCTGAACTACATCTAATGGCTTCTTCATTTCTCTTTTTTTTTTTTTTTTTTTTTTTTTGAGTCAGGGTTTTGCTATGTCACCCAGGCTGGACTGCAGTGGTGTAATCATAGCTTACTGTAGCCTCAAACTCCAGGGCGTAAGCAATCCTCCCACCTCAGCCTCCAGCACAGCTGGGTCTACAGGTGCATATCACCATACCCAGCTAATTCTTAAATATTTTGTAGAGAAAAGGTCTCACTATGTTTGTCAAGGCTGGTCTTGAACTTCTGGCCTGAAGTGATCCTCTTGCCTTGGCCTGGTCTAGCCCTGAGATTATAGGGATGAGCCACTCTGCCTGGTCCCATTTAAGTCTTCAGTGTAAGTTTTATCTAAACCTACCTATTGACAGATTTAGTAAGCTGAAACTGGAAGCATATTTTACTGTGGTTATTTTGAGTGTTTAATGAGAGAAACTGACCATGTTTAAAACAGGGCTAATCATTTATCTCTACTAATTTCTCTTTTAATTTATAAGATGGTCTGACTAGAAAAAGTTTCTTCTTTTTTTTTTTAACTTTTCACACAACCTCACTGAAGATTCTTTTTTTCTTTTTTTTTTTTTTAAACTTAGAAAAAGTTTTTAGGTATTCATTTGTATCTCCCAAAAGAAAGGATGAGAAAAATAAAGAACGTCGATGTGAAATATCACTTCTATGTTCAATTAGAATCTTCCAAAAACATCTTAAAGAGATATCAGAATAAAAATAAAATTTTTAAAAATTCTTCCAAAAACAAATCCTTATTAAAAATAATGTAAATATCAATAAATAGAAAATAGGAGAATTTCTCAAGGAGCATCCTACCTGATTTTTCAAGAAGTTCAACTACAGCTTTGGCAACCGGTGAAACAAAACACTCATGGGCGTCCCCTCGTACCAGCTTTCCCAGGTTTATGTCTGTTACTCTGAATCAGAAAATAAGGGAGTAGGTTAAGTCAAAGCTCAGCCAAAAAAATCACTCACATGTAATGCACATATTAACCCCAAATAACATCCAAGTCAATGTTTCATAGATAGAATGTATTAAAAATGAATTAAAGAGAAAGCAGGCAACAAAGGCCATTCACTTTCTTTTTCCTTCTTTCTTTCTTTCTTTCTTTTCTTTTTTTTTTTTTGAGTCAGAGTCTTGCTCTTGTTGCCCAGGCTGAAGTACAATGGCATGATCTTGGCTCACAGCAACCTCCACCTCCTGGGTTCAAGCAATTCTCCTGCTTCAGCTTCATGAGTAGCTGGGATTACAGGCACCCGCCACCATGCCCAGCTCATTTTTTGTATTTTCAGTAGAGATGAGGATTCACTATGTTGGTCAGGCCGGTCTGGAACTCCTAACCTCAGGTGATCCACCCACCTCGGCCTCCCAAAGTCCTGGGATTACAGGCGTGAGCCACCATGCCCGGCCAAGGCCATTCATTTTCTAAGGCAGTACCTTAGGAAACTTCATCCTGGCCCTGACCTGGGGTGTTCTGGTTCTGCCTACATACTAGGACACAGCCTAAGGCCACACAGGGCTTCATTTTGCAACTCCAAGGAGCTCCTTTCAGTGGACCGCAGTGGACTAGCATCCCTAGTTACACAACAGCATGGTCCTGCAGTCTACTCAAAATCCAGAGTTGATCCTACAAAACTGGAGTAATCCAGTAAAGACCTGGGATGCATGCACAGGTCTGATTTCAATTTGACCTCAATATCTGTCTCCTTGGGAAGTCGAGGCATGGAAAAAATGAGTGATCACACACTTCTGAAGGCTTCTGTGCCTTTCTCTGTTGAAACCTAGGACAAAACATTCCACAACTGTCTAGCCTAAAGTGAGCACTTCAATCCCAATGACAGAATGGAGACATTTAGAACCATTTTCCTGATTTTCTTCTTTGACTCTGCTGTTGTTGTTTGGTTGGTTTTTCCTGGCTGGGCCTCAGCATGAATTCCTCTCCTTTTATGAAAAACTTGAAACTATGCCCTGGGAACTTCAAGTTCTGAAAGTCTTCTCATTGATTAGGGCTTCTTCTCCTTTTAAAGTTAGACTATTACAGAATCGGAGATTGTTGATGTTTTTGTAAAAAATATTGGTGAATTTATTTAAAAACAGAGATGAGGTCTCATTTTGTTGCCCAGGCTGGTCTCAACCTCCTGAGATCAACTGATCCTCCTGCCTTGGCCTCCCAAAGTGCTAGGATTACAGATGTGAGCCACCATGCCTGGCCAGGACTGGAGGTGTTCGTGACACCTTTCAGCCTGTGTTTGGGTCTACTCAAGTCACAATAAAAAGCTAGAATGGAAGATTGCTGGGTGTCTCAGGGAGGTGGCATCCTCTCTATCCAGCCCATGAAGGGTCTACCAGATGTGGAATCTAACTTTATAAATCTGCTTACAACCTATAACCATAAAAACATTGTGTTCTTTTTGGCCATAGTACAAAACATTCCCTATATTTCCATGGAGGAAAATGGGGTTTTTAATCCCCAGGAAGCATGCTTATCCCCCACTGGAGACAGCCAGTATGCTTTGTTTATGAAGCTTATGTCACTCTACAACAGGAATCAGAGCCCAAAATTACAGCACCCAATAGTTATGCTGGTCCCCTCCAAATTTCAAATAAAGCCTTGTGTCATTAAGAAAAGTATTTATTTTGCTTTTCTCAACTGGCCTGGGCCTAAGAATACGGTACTGCTGGGGAATCGGGTTTCTAAGTTTTCTTCCCTGGTTTGGTAGAATTATCAAGGAAAAAACTATAAGAAGAATAGAGCTGGCCAAAGATTGTGTAAGTCAGAATGGGACTTTAATGAATCCGATGGTGTAAGATCATATGGCATTGAAGCACTATAAAATGGCTAATGTATTTTCCAAAATATATAACTTTTGCATGCAGAATTTTAAAAGCCTATGCAGACTCCTGAACTATTTAAAATGATTTTTTTCATCTAATTACTGACATGGGGAAAGGTTGGTCAATCAGTAGGTACAAAGTTACACTTAGACATAGTTGAAACAAATAGAAGAAATTTAGAAAAAATAAAAAAAGGTAGGCCAGGCACAGCAGCTCATGCCTGTAATCCCAGCACTTTGGGAGGCCAAGGCAGACGGATCACCCGAGGTAGGAAGTTTGAGACCAGCATGACCAACGTGGAGGAAATCCCATCTCTACTAAAAAATATAAAATTAGCTGGACATCGATACGGGCTCCTGTAATCCCAGCTACTCAAGAGGCTAAGGCAGGAGAATCACTTGAACCCAGAAGGCGGAGGTTGTGGTGATCTTAGATCACACCATTGCACTCCAGCCTGGGCAACAAGAGCAAAACTCCATATCAAAAAAAACCAAACAAACAAACAAACCAAAAATAACAGCAAAATAGAAAAAGTGATTTAGCCATAAAGGTGGATTATGTGTTTTTATTTTCTTACCCATCCACATCTTTTTCTGGTTTCAAGGCATTGAGGACTTTGTTGCTGAACGAGTTCTCAGAGATCTGAAGGGCAAGGCCATGTACTCTGGTATCTTCATTCATCTTTAAGATTTCATCTATAATCTAAAGAGAAAACAAAATAAATAAATCAATAAAAATTAGTTCTGTGAAAATGAGACCCAACAAAAGAAGCTTTCTATAAACAGTGGATTCATGAAATTGCATCTGGTACAGTTTGTTGTTGTTGTTTTGTTCCTTGTTGAAGACTTGGGGTCAAGCACAATAAAAAGTCTATTTTTCTTTTCATCATGTGTATAAAGCTCAAAAAAAAAAATTAAAAGACTTGGCTGAATTTTTTAGTGACTTCTCTGCCTTTCTATGGCTCTACTCTGTTCCAGAAAAAGATAAAACAGAACAAAGCCAAAGTTCAACAGCTATTAAAGTTCAGATGGACAATGTCAACAAGCCTTACTTTAAGCCAAACACACTGCCAGTTTTCAGGGAGGCCAGAAAGCATGAATCTGAAGCATTCCAACCTGGCCCGAATAACCCTGTGCCTTTCAAACACAATGTGTTCAACAAAGCTCACTAATCATGACATCCAAGCAGTCACAGAGGCCCTCGAGTTATCTGGACCTCAGTGACACATAAGAAGCCTTTCCAAAGGCTGATGCTAGAAAAACTCTTAGCATGCACAGCTCCTTTCATGGGAAACACTAAAACAACTCATTACTTAGGAAAAAGACCAAACTACATTTTGGGAAGCTAATGAATGTCTGGATGTGCCTCTAAATAAGCAATGCTTTGTCTTCTCTTTGTTTATTTTATGCCAGGAGACAAGATCCTGATTCATCTCACTTAACAAAAATATTTGCTGGTAAGTAAGATACTTATCCTGGCATATAGATCTCACTCAGAGGCTCTGAGGAAGGGTTGGTTTACCATTTTTGTTTCATTGTCTAACAAAAATCACTACCTGTGTGGCAGCAGGGGAAACTCCAGTGGTTACTGGAGGCACAAAATCAGAAAGAAAGCTTTGTTTCATTCATTCGGCATTCTTTCACTCATTCAACGAATGTTTTGAGCACTTACTCTGTATCAGTTCTAAGTAAAGGAAATACAGCTATAAACAAAACTGTCCTCAGGGATCTTATACTCTAGAGGAGGCATCCTTCCTCCCTTCCAAGTTGTAATAATAAAAGTAAAATTGCTGGAAATAATAAACTATATGCAGAAAAACAAGTTCAGTGGGGTAAAGGGCTAACAGAGTGATGGGTGGAGGGGTAGTCAGAGGCCACTATGTCCAAGCAGAGACCAGAATGAAATGAGGAAACTACTGACACCTGTACCAAGCATTTGGTAGAATCAACAAATGCCAACATAAATCTTAATCAATAAATTAAGATACTCTTTTTCAACATATAAATTCACTCTATTAGAATTTCACCAAAGAAAAATAGGGAATAAAGGGTTCCTTGTCAAAAAATAAGTCAAGACAAAGGTGCCGAGAACACGTACTGTGGAAGGAGAGCTTCTTCAGTAAACAGAGCCGGGAAAACTGGATACCCACACACAGAGGAATGAAACTAGGCCCTTATCGCACACCTTCTATGAAAATCAACCCAAAATGAATAAAGACTTAAACATAAGGTCCCAAACCATAAAACACCTAGAAGAAAACACAGGGGAAATGCTTCATGATACTGGTCTGGACAAGGTTTTTATGGATAGCACCTCAAAAAAATAGGCAACAAAAGCAAAAATAAATGAGTGGGATTACGTTAAACTAAAAACATTCTTCACGACAAAGAAAAGCATCAACAAAGCAGAGACAACCTACAGAATGGGAGAAAATATTTGCAAACTATGTGTCCGACAAGGGGTTAACATCCAGAATATATAAGGAACTCAAATAACTTAACAGTAAAAAAACAAATAATTCAAATAAAAAACGGGCTAAAGACCTGAACAGACATCTCCCAAAAGACATACAAATAGTCAGCAGGTATAGGACAAAACACTCATCATCATTAATTATCAGGGAAATGCAAATCAAACCACAGTGACAAATCACCTCACCCCAGTTAGTAATGGCTACCATAAAAAATGACAATAGCAAATGCTGGTGAGGATATGCAGAAAGGGGAGCTCTTACACACCGTCGGTGGGAATGCAGATTAATACAGACATTAGAGAAAACAGTATGTAGATTCCTGACAAAATTAAAAAACAACTACCATACGGCCCAGCCATTCCCTCTACTAGGTATATATGCACAGAACTAAAACCACCATGCTGAGAAGTCATCTGTATTCACGTGTTTATTACAGCACTATTCACGACAGCCAAGAGATGGAACCAATCCAAGTGCCCATTAATGGAGGATAAAGGAAGTGTGGTTTGTATACACAGTGGAGCATCATTCAACCATAAAAAGGAACAAAAGCCTGTCATTTGTGGCAACATGGATGAACCTGGAGGACATAACATGAAGTGAAATAAGCCAGGCGCAGAAAGGCAAATACCATAGGATGTCACTTACATGTGCAATCTAGGAGAGTTGATCTCATAGAAATAGAGTATAGAATGGTGGTTACCAGAGGCTGGGGAGGGATGGGGAAGGGAAAAGGGGAGGGGTTGGTCAATCAGTAGGTACAAAGTTTCACTTAGGAGGAATAAATTCTAGTGTTCTATTACACAGTAGGGTGACTGTAGCTAATGACAATGTATTGTATATTTCAAGACAGCTAGAAAAGATCTTGAAAGCTATTGCCACAAATAAATGATAAAGCGTCTAGGTAATGGATGTAACTAACCTGATTTGATCATTACATAACATACACAAGTGCTGAAACATCACACTGTACCCCACACACATGCACAACCAGGACATGTCAATTAAACAATAACAACAAAAGTCAAAGGCTATCAATACTAGTGGCAAGGCCAGCTGAGGTGGCTCATGCCTGTAATCCCAGCACTTTGGGAGGCTGGATCACCTCAGGTCAGGAGTTCAAGAGTAGCCTGGCTAACATGGTGAAACCCTGTCTCTACAAAAATTAGCCAGGTATAATCCCAGCAACTCGGGAGGCTGAGGGGGAAGAATCACTTGAACACAGGAGGTGGAGGTTGCAGTGAGCTGAGATGCTGCATTGCACTCCAGCCAGGGTGACAGAGTGAGACTCCATCTCAAAAAAAAAAAAAAAAACCGGGCAAAACAACCTAAAGAAAAGCAAATTCCGGCCAGGCATAGTGGCTCACGCCTGTAATCCCAGCAATTTAGGAGGTTAAGGTGGGTGGATCACCTGAGGTAAGGAATTTGAGACCAGCCTGGCCAACATGGTGAAACCCCGTCTCTACTAAAAATACAAAAATTAGCTGAGCGTGGTAATGGGTGCCTGTAATCCCAGCTACTTGGGAGGCTGAGGCAGGAGAATGACTTGAACCTGGGCAGTGGAGGTTGCAGTGAGCTGAGATCGCACCGTTGCACTCCAGCCTGGGCAACAAGAAGGAAACTCCATCTCAAAAGAAAAAAAAAAGAGAAATAAACTTCTATGTTATTTAAGATTCCGTTTTTTGAGGTTTTCTATCACATGAAGGCAGTAGGAAGAAAAGCTAACCATAGAAGGGTCGGGCCCTAGTACAGGGATTGTGGCCCAAGGTCCAATTTCTTCACTCAGCCTGACAATTTGCACTAGATGATGCTGCCACCACAGCTGAAGAAACACAACCAACTCAACAGGTTGAAGCTCAAATGGTCAGTAGACATATAATAAATGACAAGGAACAAGGATATTATTAAGAAGCATTTACCCTAGAGAAAAGAACTGAACTCTTCCCTCTAACATTAAGCTACAAGCAAAGGCTGGATCTGTTCCACCCACCACTAAGAAACGCCAATGGGTCCATTAGGTCTCAAGAGGAAAGAAAAGCAAGAGTTTAGAGCTCTGCCATTATTACCTCGGCTTCACTGCTATCTGGAGGGAGGCAAATGTGAGTGATGTTCAGACCAGCCTGAAAAAGGAACACAAGGTTATTTGTCACTATAAGAGAACGTGTTGTTAAAAGTTATAATGAATTTTTAATGTCCTTACCTCCTCAGCCAAATTCTGGTTGATTTCCTGCATCAAGTTGTCATCACCTGCCTTGGGAGAGCAAAAACAACGTAACATAAAAATAGCTTGAAAAGGCACAAAAGATAATCCAGAGATGAATTTTGTAATTACAGATCTAATCACAAAGATAATATGGAAAGTGCAGAAAAAGGATCTTGCTGCTTATAAAAAGGGACTTGTGGCCAGTATTTAACAGAGTAATTCCTCAGGCCCTCAAATTATGTCACTTTTTTAAGGAAAATAATATCCTTCCTCTTAGAAGACATACACAGTAACATAACCAGCTTCCCTCTCTAAAAATGAGAGCACCAACTGGGCACAGTGGCTCATGCCTGTAATCTCAGCACTTTGGGAGGCTGAGGCAGTGGATTTGCTTGAGCCCAGGAGTTCAAGACCAGCCTGGGCAACATGGTGAAATCCCATCTCTATAAAAAACACAAAAGTTAGCCAGGTGTGGTGGTGCATGCCTGCAGTTCCAGCTACTAAGGAGGCGGAAATGAGAGGATCGCTTGAGCCCAGGAGGTCCAGGTTTCATTGAGCCAAGATCATTCCACTGCACTCCAGCCTGGGCAACAGAGTGAGACCCCATCACAAAAAGAAAAAAAAAAAATGGGGACACCTAAGATAGGAGTTGAAATAGTTTGCCTTTAGATGGAAAGCCAGACAGTCAGTAGATCCCCAGGAGGACCAAGCCCTGATCTGATTTTCTTTCTATTGTTCGAACTCTCCTTTCTTTGTAAGGAGATGTGGATACAGATACCAGAGAACATAAAAAACTTGAGCACAGCTCTGTAATCCTGAAATATGCAGCACGATGGAACCAGAGGCTGCTATTTTGATACGCTAAGTGCGTGCCAAGCCCCACAGTAGCAGCCCAACTGTCAGGCTGAGTTCGCTTCCAGGCTTGGCTCACCTCGTTATTTCTCGGCACCTGCCATCACACAAGTGTGCCAATCAGGATGGCAACTGGGGCCAACTGTGGCTCAGAACTACGGCTGCAGCCAAAGGAAGTATGTGGAATGCAAAGTCCTTTTGACGGGATAATGACTTTTGGCCTGTCAAGTTTATGAAAGGCTTTAAAAGATAGAGTAAAAGATTACCAAATACCCATCTTTCATCTAACATCTGCCTCCATTGAAACAAAGTGGGACTCTTTTCCCCCCAACACCTTCAAATCACATTTGGTAAGCATTTGTGAGTGCACATGGACCACGATGTATCCTTGTAATGCAATGCATGTAGGTGCCTACCTCCTAGACCTCTGAAAGCTACCCATACGTCACAGAGGAAAATTCACAAAAGAAGACACGCTCAAGCAGAGCAGTACTTAACCCGTGACCACAAAGAAGTGAAAGACCAAAGAAAACAACAGCATGGCTCACTGAGCCGTCTCTTCTTCTGCATGAAACGCAGCTGCTCTTTTGTATACAGTCATTTTCTAAATTGAAAGGCATCCTAAAATAGGACTGAACCTTGTTCTCAGCTTACCTGGATAATTGCAAGAACCGGCTTGAAGGCAGGGTTTTTTTCTTGCAATAAACTCAGAACTTCTTTTGAACTCTGAATGACTTCTCTATATTGAGAAAAAAAAACAACACTGTGATTTCTTGGTTAATGAGTAGAAAGGACTGACACAACACATTTTCTCAGAAAGTTCTTTCCTCCAAGTGAAAATAACTAGACCACAGAAGGACACATTCCAACATACAGTGTGGAGCTGGGAGGCGGCATAACCATCAAGACGCTAACGCAAGGTAAAATTGGCAACCTAGTTTTTAAACTACACAGAGAGAAACAAACTAGATGTTTACAATCATTTCCTAGGGGTGAATTTTTCTCTTGTATTTTCTAAGTGTACTGTAATGAAAACTTTAGGTTTCTATTTCAAATAATCCCTCTGCTCCACCATACTCCCTGCCATCCCCCAAAAACCCTGAGTTTGGGTCCATGAGGAAAGCAAATAAAGTGGGAAGAGGGAAGTGAAGACAAGGGATTGGGGGGTGAAGACAGGAGGCTCGCTGTTGAACAAGAAGCGTCAAGCCAGGATAAATTCCAGGTCCTGGAGTTTAAAGAAAGAATTAGGTAAGGAAGGAAGGGAAAGAGAGGAAAGTTCCAGAAACACTTGGGACCCATCATAATTGGCTAACACTGTCAAGGCCTCCGGGGGGTGGGGGGGCGCTCAGTCCTCTGGGAATTCACAACATGGTCTGCACCTGTACTTCCTAAATGCCCAGCAGCAGCCACCTTCACCTCCCGCCTCTAAGGGAGATGCCAGCCTGGGGTGAGCAGGCCTAGGTAAAAGTGGTAGGAGGGGCCAGGCGCATTGGCTCACACCTGTAATACCAGCAGTTTGGGAGGCCAAGGCAAGCGGATCACCTGAGGTCAGGAGTTCAAGACCAGCCTAGCCAACATGGTGAAATCCCATTTCTACAAAAATACAAAAATTAGCCGGGCATGACGGCCGGTGCCTGTAATCCCAGCCACTCAGGAGGCTGAGGCGGAAGAATCGCTTGAACCTGGGAGGTGAGGGTTGCAATGAGCCGAGATGGTACCATTGTACTCCAGCCTGGGCAATAGAGTGAGACTCTGCCTCGAAGAAAAAAAAAAAAAACTCTCAGAATGTCTTCTCTTAAAAAAAAAAAAAGGTAGGAGGCCTGGCATGGTGGCATGCATCTATAGTCCCAGCACCTTGAGGCCAAGATAGGAGGACTGCTTGAGGCCAGGAGTTTGAGCCCAGCCTGGGCAACATAATGAGATCCTGTCTCTATGAAAAATTTAGTGGGGCGTGGTGGCATGTGCCTGTGGTCCCAGATACTTGGGAGGCTGAAGTTGGAGGATTGCTTGAGCCCATGAGTTTGAGGCTGTAGTAAGCTGTGACTGCACCACTGCACTCCATCCTGGGTGGCAGACGGACTCAATTTCTTGAATAAAAGAAAAAAGTGTTAGGAGCTCAGCTCTTTCTGGAAACTTCTGGGATGAGTGACTGCAGAGGCTACCTTCACCACCAGCCTATGATATGTTCTTAGCAGCACATGAGCACTGGGAGCTGGCTTCTTCCCCACTCATAAAAGACCAAGGGTGCAGCCACAAAAACCTCCAGGCTCAGTGCTAAGGCCACCATTCCATTGTGTTTTCAGTCCCGACAGGGTCTGCACTGCACCTAACAAAAACGCAGAGTGAAGACAATCCTGCCAATGCCATCAACGGTACACTGCCAAGAGCAGAAAGGCATCGGGAGGCTTCCCCCAGTTTTCAGAGAGACAGAGCTGACAAATGAAACCAGAGGCACTGCAATTCCCAGGCGGGGCTTTAGAGGACAGCATTGCTCAGACTCACAACCAGGACCAGCCTTTCTACCGCCAGCTGGGCTGGAACAGATGGACTGGGTGCAGGCAACTATCAATGACCTGGGAACATTTCAGTTAGATTTGTTTGGAAACACTTGGGATAAAGCTACTTCATTCCCAGCAAATTAATTGTATTATTGTGCTGAATAAATGCGATCATATGGGAAAGTTTACAAATCACCTTATAAATAAGCACTAAAATCCATCCAACCAATAACGGGTGACTGAGGCCCATATGCCTCACTCTTTCTGGCCTGTCGTGACTGTTAATTTGGCTATGCTGGGTTCTTATTTTTGCCTGGGTCCAGGAAAGCACTGGCTTGTGGGTCCCAAGCAGCTCGTGCTATAAGGATCACTGGAGAGTTTGGTAAAAATAAAGGTTCCAGGCCAGGTGCAGTGACTCACACCTGTAATCCCAGCACTTCAGGAGGCCAAGGTGAATGGATCACCTGAGGTCAGGAGTTCCAAGACCATTCTGGCCAACACGGTGAAACTCTGTCTCTAGTAAAAATATAAAAATTAGCTGGGCATGATGGTACACGCCTGTTATCCCAGCTACTCAGGAGGCTGAGGTAGGAGAATCACTTGAACTCAGGAGGGGGAGGCTGCAGTGAGCCAAGATCACACCACTGCACTCCAGCCTGGGTGACAGAGCGAGACTGTCTCAAAAGAAATAATGGGGCCAGGCACGGTGGCTCATGCCTGTAATCCTAGCACTTTGGGAGGTCGAGGTGGGTGGATCACCTGAGGTCAGGAGTTCAAGACCAGCCTGGCCATCATGGTGAAACCCCATCTTAAAAAAAGAAAAAGAAAAAAAAGAAATAATGGTTCTGATGTTTCACCCCAGAAAGTCTGATTCTGCATGTCTCGGTAGAGCCCAGAAATGTATATTTTTAACAGAGTCCAGATAGTTCTGAGACACTAAGTGGAAATACGGCCCAGGACTGGTACTGGGCATTTCATTTACTAGCTTCAGCAATAGTCTCTAAGAGCCTCAGTTTCCTCATCTGTAAAACAGGCATACTGGCCAGGCACAGTGGCTCATGCCTGTAATCCCTGCACTTTAGGAGGCCAAGGCAGGTGGATCACCTGAGGTTGAGCTTGAGACCAGCCTGGCCAATATAATGCCCCGTCTCTACTAAAAATACACCCCCCAAAAAAAAAATTAGCTGGGCATGCTGGCACACGCCTGTAATCCCAGCTACTCAGGAGGCTGAGGCAAAAGAATCACTTGAACCCAGGAGGTAGAGGTTATAGTGAGCCAAGATCACACCACTGCACTCCAGCCTGGGCAATAGACCGAGACTCTGTCTCAAAAAAACAAAACAAAACAAAAAAAAACACATATACTACAGTAGTTCTTTTCCTTTTTCTTATAAATGTACATATTTGTTTGTTTTTCTGTGCCCCAGAGCTACCCTTAAACACTAAAATCATTCATACTAATAGCAATAATTTTCTCAGAAACATTCATAGTCTTGATCCACTCATAGTTGATGAAAGGAACACTTCTATAGGTAAGTCAGCAATCGTCAAAAAGTAATTCAACTTTTAAAATAGTTGGGGATGGGGCTAGGCATAGTGGCTCATGTCTGTACTCCTAGCACTTTGGGAGACTGAGGTGAATCACTTGAGCTCAGTAGTTCAAGGCCACCTGGGCAAGATATCAAGACCTTGTCTCTAACCCCCCCAAAAAAAATAAGTTAGAGGGTGGGGTGAGTGTGGATAGAAGAAAAAAATACAGGCATACATATTTCATTGTGTTTGCTTTATTGCAATTTACAGATACTGTGTTTTTCTACAAATTGAAAGTCTGTGGTAACCTGTGTTTTGTTAAGTCTATGGGAGTCATTTTTCCAATGGCATCCGCTCACTTTGTGTCATATTTTGGTAATTCTTGCAATATTTCAAACTTATTCATTTTTAGTATGTTTGTTAGTGATCTGTGATTGATGATCTTTGATGTTACTATTGCAATTGTTTCGGGACCACAAACCCTGCCCATGATGGTTGGGCATGTTCTGACTGCTTCACTGGACTGGCTGTTCCCCCTTCTCTCTCCCTCTCCTCTGGCCTCCCTATTCCCTGAGAAACAATATTGATATTAGGCCAATTAGTAACTACAATGGCCTCTAAGTGTTCCAAGTGAAGAGTCACAGGTCTCTCACTTTAAATAAAAAGCTAGAAATGATTAAGCTTAGTGAGGAGGGTATGTGAAAGCCAAGACAGGTCAAAAGCTAGGCCTCTTGTGCCCAACAGTTAGCCAATCTGTGAATGCAAAGGAAAAGCTATTGAAGAAAATTACAAGTGCTACTCCAGTGGACACACAAATGATAAGAAAACAGCCTTATTAGGCTGGGCGCAGCAGCTCATGCCTATAATCCCAGCACTTTGGGAGGCAAAGGCAGGTGGATCACCTGAGGTCAGGAGTTCGAGACCAGCCTAGTCAACATCATGAAACTCCATCTCTACTAAAAATACAAAATTAGCCAAGTGTGGTGGCATGTGCCTGTAATTCTAGCTATTCAGGTGGCCGAGGCAAGAGAATCCCTTGAACCCAGGAGGCGGAGATTGCAAGATTGCAGTGAGCCAAAATCAAGCCACTGCACTCCAGCCTGGAAGACAAGAATGAAACTCCGTCTCAAAAAAAAAAAAAGAAAAAAGAAAACAGTTTATTGCTGATGTGGACACAGTCTGCCTGAATGACTACATAGATGATCAAACCAGCCCCAACATTCCCTTAAGCCAAATCCTAATGTAGAGCAACCCCCTGATACTCTTCAATTCTACGAAGGCTGAGAGAGGCAAGGAAGCCACAGAATAAAAGTGTGATGTTAGCCAAGGTTGGCTCATGAAGTTTCAGGAAATAAGTCATTTCCGTAACATAAAATGCAAGGTGAAGCAACAAGCGCTAATGTGGAACTGCAGTTAAGTTATCCAGAAGAGCTAGCGAAGATAACGTACGCAGGCAACTACACTAAACACATGATCAATATGGATGAAACAGCCTTACTGGAAGAAGACGCCATTTAGGACTTTCATAACTAGCGGAAAGTCAATGTCTAGCTTCAAAGGACATGCTGACTGTTGTTAGAGGTTAGTGCAGCTGGTGACTTGAAGGTGAAGCCAACGCTCATTTACCATTCTGTAAGTCCTGGGGCCCTAAAGAATTATGCTGAATCTTGGCCAGGCACAGTGGCGTATGCCCATAATCCCAGCACTTTGGGAGGCTGAGGTGAGCAGATCACCTGAGGTCAGGAGTTAGAGATCAGCCTGACAAACAGAAAAATCCCATTTCTACTAAAAATAAAAAATTAGCCAGGTGTGGTGGCTCATGCCTATAGTCCCAGCTACTCAGGAGACTGAGGCAGGAGAATCGCTTGAACCCGGGAGGCAGAGGTTGTGGTAAGCCGAGATCACACCACTGCACTCCTGCCTGGGCAACAGCAGCAAAACTCCATCCCCACCCCCACAAAAAAAAGTATGCTGTATCTTGTGGTGGCTCACGCCTGTAATCCTAGCACTTTGGGAGGCCAAGGTGGGCGGAACCTGAGGTCAGGAGTCCAAATGACATGGTGAAACCCTGTCTCTACTAAAAATACAAAAAATTAGCTGGGCGTGGTGGTGCACGCCTGTAATCCCAGCTACTCAGGAGGCTGAGGCATGAGAATCGCTTGAACCCAAGATGCGGAGCTTGCAGTGAGCTGAGATAGCACCACTGCACTCCAGCCTGGGCGAAAGAGTAAGACTGTCTTGAAAAAGAAAAAATAGAATTATGCTGAACTTACTCTGCCTGTACTCTACAAATGGAACAACAAAGCCTGGATGACAGCACATCTGTTTACAGCATGGTTTACTGAATAAGCCCACTGTTGAGACTCACTATTCAAACAAAAAAAAAACCCACCATTTTCAAAAGTTTCCTGCTCATTGACAATATACTTGATCACCCAAGAGCTCTGATGAAGGTGTACAATGTCCTGCTAACACAATGTCCATTCTGTAGTCCATGGATCAAGGAGTAATTTTCAAGTCTGATTATTTAAGAAATACATTTCGCTGGGCACAGTGGCTCATACCTGTAATCTCAGCACTTTGGGAGGCCGAGGCGGGCGGACCACGAGATCAGGGGTTCGAGACTAGCCTGATCAACATGGTGAAACCCCGTCTCTACTTAAAAATACAAAAATTAGCCAGGTGTGGTGGTGCGCACCTGTAATCCCAGCTACCTGGGAGGCTGAGGCAGGAGAATCGCTTGAACCCAGGAGGCGGAGGCTGTGGTGAGCAGAGAGTGTGCCATGGCACTCCAGCCTGGGAGACAGAGCGAGACTTTGCCTCAAAAAAAAGAAAGAAAGAAAGAAAGAAATACATTTCATAAGGCTATAGCTGCCACAGGTAATAATTCCTTTGATGAATCTGGTCAAAGTAAACTGAAAACCTTTCACAAAGGATTCGCCATTCTAGAAGACAGTAAGAACATTCAGGCCAGATGCGGTGGCTCACGCCTCTAATCCCAGCACTTTGCGAGGCCGAGGCAGGTGGACCACCTGAGGTCAGGATTTCAAGACTAGCCTGGCCAATGTGATGAAACCCCATCTCTACTAAAAATACAAAAAAAAATTAGGCATGGTGGCGGGTGCCTGTAATCCCAGCTACTCAGGAAGCTGAGGCAGAATCGTTTGAACCTGGGAGGCGGAGGTTGCAGTGAGCCAAGATCACGCCATTGCACTCCAGTCTGGACAAGAAGAGTAAAATTCCATCTCAAAAAAAAATTCATGACTCATGGGTGGAAGTCAAAATACCAACATTAACGGGAGTTTGGAAGAAGCTGATTCCAACCCTCATGGATGACTTTGAGGGGTTCAAGACTTCAGTGGAGGAAGTAACTGCAATTTGGCAAAAACAGCAAGAGAACTAGAGTGGAGCCTGAAGATGTGACTGAATGGCTGTAATCTCATGATAAAGCTTGAACAAATGAGTTCTTATGGATAAGCAAGGAAAGTGGTTTCTTGAGATGAAATCACCCCTGGTGCAGATGCCATGAACACTGTTAAAATTACAACAAAGGCCGAGCACTGTGGCTCACGCTTGTAATCCCAGCACTTTGGTAGGCCGAGGCAGGCGGATCACGAGGTCAGGAGTTTGAAACCAGCCTCGTGAAACCCCATCTCTACTAAAAATTAAAAAAAATTAGCAAGGTATGGTGGCGCACGCCTATAATCCCAGCTACTTGGGAGGCTGAGGCAGGAGAATTGATTGAACCCAGGAGGTGGAGGTTGTAGTGAGCTGAGATCGTGCCACTGCACTCCAGCATGGCAACAGAGCAAGACTCTGTCTCAAAAAATAAAATAAAATGACAACAAAAGATTTATAAGATTACAGTAGATATCAAGTAGTTGGTAAAGCAGCTGCAGGGTTTGAGAGGACTGACGTTCATTTTGAAAGAAGTCCTACTGTGGGTAAATTGCTACCATTTTCTCTCTGTAGCACTGCATGCTAACAGAGAAAACCTTCATGAAAGGAAGAGTTCCACTGAGGCAGCAAACTTCATTGTCTTACTTTAAGAAATTGCCATCTATGGCCATACCACCCTGAATGCGCCCAATTTTGTCTGATCTCGGAAGTTAAGCAGTGTTGGGCCTGGTTAGTACTTGGATGGGAGACTGCCTGGGAATACCGGGTGCTGCAGGCTTTTCGCTCTTCTGCTCCCTGCCTTTTATTTATGTATTTATTTTAAATAAATAAAAAAAATAAAAAAAAAAGAAATTGTCACAGCAACCCTAACCTTTGGCAACCACCCTGACTGATCGATAACCATCAACATCTAAGCATGATCCTCCACCAGATCATTGGCGTTTTTCAGCAATATTTTAAAATTAAGGTATATATGGTTTTGTTTCGGCTTTTTTTGAGATGGAGTCTCACTCTGTTGCCCAGGCTGGAATGCAGTGGCGTGATCTTGGAGAGTCTCACATTCCTTCCCACTGTCCTCAGTCAAAGTGAAAGCTGACAAGGCCATTTTCTCCCCCAAGGGCATGAAAATCTCTGATTAGAAACAGTTGTGCTACTTTTTGGATTTCTTGAGCCTAATGACTCCTTTTTCTTTCTTGCTTTGTCACTGTAGCAATGAGTAACCCTAAAGAATGAAACATTACACGTAGAACAAGTTGTAAGGAGCATGGTCCTATTTTGTTTTAATTAGCTTGAGTGGTAATCATGTTGAACTCCTTTACACACCTGTACAGGCACACCTAAGATATTGTGGCTTCAGTTTCAGACCACTGCAGGGGGGTGAATGTTGCAATAAAATGAGTCATGCAAATTTTGTGGTTTCCTAGTGTATATAAAAGTTATGTTCACACAATAGTGTAGCCTATTAAGTATGCAATAGCATTTTGTCTTAAAAAAAAAAAAAAAACCCACATATAAGGCCAGACATAGTGGCTCACACGTGTAATCCCAGAACTTCTGGAAAGCTGAACTTACTCTGCCCGTACTCTATAAATGGAACAACAAAGCCTGGCTAAGGCAGGTGGTTCACTTGGTCAAGAGTTTGAGACCAGCCTGGCCAATATAGTGAAACCTCGTCTCTACTAAAAATACAAAAATTAGCCGGGTGTGGTGGTACGCACCTGGAGTCCCAGCTACTCTGGAGGCTGAGGCAGGAGAATCAACATGGTGAAACCCCATCTTTAAAAAAAAAATTTGCATGAATAAAACCCACAGATGACCCCAAATCTTGATATATTCGTTCTCTAACCATTTCACCAGCACCTACTATATGCTTGGACTGAGGATATAGCACCAAAGAGGCAGCTGTCTGCCCTCATGTAGCTTATATTCCAGGTGATGAGACAGAAGAAAAGAGCAAACAAGTAGTTTCAGGTTATAATCAGTGTTACCTAAAAATTAAATAGCACAACGGAGGGGGTGTTTTTTGCCGCCTATGCTGGCCTCAGACTCTAACCATTAGGATGAGTCTCAACAACATGCAAGCTAAAACGTAATGACCTGGCGTGTAATTCCAGTGCTTTGGGGGTGGGAGTGAAATGAGCTGGAGCTGGGTGGGAGGGGGGAGTTGGGGGTTTGGAGGGCTTGAGCCCAGGAGTTCAACTAGCCTGGGTGACAGAGTGAGGCCCTGTCTCTACAAAATACAATTAGCCGGGCATGGCAGCACACACCTGTGGCCCCATATATTCTGGAGGCTAAGGCAGGAGGAACGCTTGAGCCCAGCAGGTGGAGGCCGCAGTGGGCCGAGATGGCGCCACTTAACTCCAAGCTGGACAACAGAGCAAGACTCCATTTCTAAAACAAAATCAAAATAAAAGACGACAGAACAAGGCAAACTAAATAAACGACCCCTTAAAGTCATCCGCCACATAACAAAGAGCTTAGGAAACTTATTTTACTACCGAGGCAGGGGAGGAGAGTGGGGAGGAAAATGGGAGAGAGGAAGGAGGAAGGAAACGCAGAGAGAGAGGCAAGCAGGCCACGACTTTAAGAAGGCTGGCCGGGCGCTGTGGCTCACGCCTGTGAATCCTACCACTTTTGGAGGCCGAGGTGGGTGGATCATCTGAGGTCAGGAAGTCAAGACTAGCCTGGCCATCATGGTGAAACCCCATCTTTAAAAAAAAAAAAAGAAAAGAACGCTAGGGGGAAAGGGAAGAGGATGTGAACGGAGGAGCTGGGCCGCCGCTCGGGGAAACTGCATCCTGGAACTCGTTCCCAATTCTAGTTCGGAGGGAGGTGAAAGGGGCTTGCCCGCCACCTCCAGGTCGTCCCGAGGGGCTCGCTGTGCAAGGCCCCGGGCCCGGGCGCCTCTCCGCCAGAGAGGGAAGCCTGGGGCCCAGGGGCGGGGATTGGGGCGGGGACAGCCCGGCCTGGGGCTCCCAGCTCGCTCAAGGCCCGAAGAGAACCCTGAAATCCCAGCTGCGCGGCGGAGCTGGAACGAGCACTGCGACCCCTAGGGCTCCTCCCGCGGCTGCCCGGGGGCCCGGCTCCGCCTTCGCCGTTCCGGGAAAAGCGGACGTCAGCCCCGCAGGACGGGCGGCGCGCGAGGAGGGGTGCACGACACCCGGGAACCTCGCGCGGGCGGCGCTGAGCCCGAGCCCGCCTCTCCCGAGCCCACAGGCCCGCCCCGAACCCCTGGCCAACCGGCGCGCGGAGCCGCAGCCCACCTCCTTCTCCTCCTCCTCGCCCCAGCCCCTGGCTTCCGCCCCAGCCGCGCCGCCCGTCTACGGTTTGGGTCGCGCAGCGCGATTGCATCAGAGCCGGCACGTGGAGCCGGGCGTGCGATCCGTGCCGCTCGGCACCCATCCGGGACTCCCCACGCCCACCTGCATACCGGGCCAGGCCGGGTCCTGGATCCCCAGTTTTGCCCAGCGCGCTCGGCCCGGCCGCAGTCCCCGAGTCCGCGCTTCCCGACACACAGCCCAGAGCCCCTAATGAGGTGGCACCGAGCACTCGCAGCCCCGCGCCCCGTTCCCCACCGCGGCTCGGGCGCCCCGCCCCTGGGTCGGAGCCGCTGGAAACCTGGGCCGGGGCGGGGCCCGGCGTTCACCTGATGATAGAGTCTGGCATCGCGGGCGTCCGGCCGCCGGGGCTGCGGCTGCTCTGGGCCTGGCCGTTCTGCCGCCGCCGCTGCCCCAGCAGGCCCTCCCCGCCGCCGCTGCCCCCTCCGCCGCTGCTGGCGCGACAGGGCACACGGAGGCGGCGCGGCGGGCCCGGAGGCTGCAGCGGGCGGCAGAGCTGGCGCAGGACGAGCGGCAGGCGCTTGCCCATGGCGCGGGGCGGCGGGGCCTCCTGGGATGCGGAGCTGCGGCTGGCGACGCCGGCTGGGCGCGTGCCAGGCGAGCCGGCGGGCGGCGGGAAGGACCTGGCGCTTCCTCCTCGCCCGCAGGGGCCCCTAGGGGGCACT